>CAUYRH010048980.1:0-18269 GCA_963574655.1 Perodicticus potto | reverse complement strand
GGCGCCTGTAGTCCCAGCTACTTGGGAGGCAGAGGCAGGAGACTCGCTTGAGCCCAGGAATTGGAGGTTGCTGTGAGCTGTGATGCCACAGCACTCTATCCAGGGTGACAGCTTGAGGCTCTGTCTCAAAAAAAAAAAATTCAAAGCATAGTAAGTATATTCTTTTTTTAACTCTTTTTTTGGATCAACATAATTTAAGTGTGCCATGGAAGTTTTTTAACTATGTGTTCAAGTGTGCGGTGAGATAAAAAAAGGTTGAAAAACACTGCTCTAGACAGTGGCTTGCTTCTCTGCCCACCTCCTGGCTCCCCGGTGGGAAATGTGGGGCTCCTCCCCTTCCCCCCACCCCTCTCCACTTGCCATTTCACTGTCACCATTTCTTCTTTGTAAGGAACACTTGCATCAAAGCTATTGTATTGTCACAGGAGGTAGGAAATTATAAAGGCGCTACATTTTTAGAGCGATGTTTATAGAATAAAATTAGCACTGAGCATATTTCAGTCCTAGCTGCTGCTGCTTTTTTAAAAATAAGATTGTGCATTTCCATGCCTAATTTTTATATGTCCATCTAAAAACTACATTTTCCTATGGGCCCTCACCACCACCCCCGCCTTATTCATGGGCTCCCGTAACAGCCACGGTCTCCAACCCCCATCACACAGGTTTACCTTATATGATACACTGCCCTGCAGGGATGTCTCCAAACACACATCAGGCCCTCCCCTAGACAGAGAGACCAAAATCAGAGCATTGGGAATAAAATTTAATCCCATTCACCTGTTTATTTGTTCAACAAATATTTGCCGAGATCCACTACGTGCAGGGCACTGCTGTGGGGTCCAGCAGTGAACGGAGGCCCAGTGCAGGGAGCCAGAATGGAGCGGGCAGGTGAGCAAGCAGGTGGCAGGCTGGGAGAGTGGCCAGGAGCGTGCCCAAGTGGGGTGCCATGACCTGCAGGAGTCAGGGACCCTGCCATGGGGCTCTCGGCAGAGGGAACAGCGGGAGCAAAGACCCGGAGTGGGACGTGCTGGGCAAGCTGGGCACACCAGAAAGCAGGTGGCCACGGGAGCCTGGACTGGACTCTAGCCAATCACCAGGGCCTTGGACAACTTTAAAGAACTTGGGCTTTTGCCAGTGCTTGCTGGGGAGGCTTTGAGGAACTTGGCTAATCCTTTTACCTTAAAGTTTTAGAGGATTATTCTGGCTGCTAGGTAGAGGACAGAGTCAGAGGCAAGGACTAAAGTGGATGTGAGAAAGCCAGTTTGGAGGCTGTTGCTGGTCTAGTACTGGATTCTAGGTACAGAATTGCCTGACGGTTTGGATGGGGGGTGTCAGTGAAAACGAGGAGGTCAGGTGATGCCAAAACAACTTCCAAAGTACTCCTGTGCATGTTACTAGAGTCTCTGATAACCCCTGCTGAGGAGGCTGGGCAGGGCGTCTCTCTCTCTCTCTCTTTTTTTTGAGATAGGATCTCATTTTGTCGCCCTGGGTAGAGTGCTGTGGCATCATAGCTCACAGCAACCTCAAACTCTTGGCTCAAGCAATTCTCTTGCCTTTCCCTTCCAAGTAGCTGGAACTCTAGGTTCCTGGCACAACACCTGGCTATTTTTTAGAGATGGTGTCTCCCTCTAGCTCAGGCTGGTCTTGAACTCCTGAGCTCTGGAGATCCACCCACTTTGGCCTCCCAGAGTGATAAGATTATTGGAGTGAGCCACCGCACCGGGCCCCAGGGCATCTCTCTATAGATGAGAAACTGTGGCCCAGAGAGAGTCACACATTGCAGATAAGAAGAGGCTGGGTAGAGATCAGGATGTGGTTTTCCCAGTGTTGTTTCCTAGGGCTGTGCCCCTGGCTACTTTAATCTGTGTTCCTGCCTTAAATTTGGAGAGAACCCAGAAGCAGGCTGTGCAGGGCAGGAGAGGCAGGACCCAGGCTGATGTCAGAGAAGGGTCCTGCATGGGACCAGCAAGAAAGGGCCAAGCACATCAAAGGCAAGTTGTGGGGGGCTGTGGTTGGAGGCTGTCTCTGTACTGAGAGAGGATACCCAAGAAGGGTGAGGTCTGGGGGAATAGGTCTTCTCAAGGAGACCATAAGGATACACTTGCAGGGTCCTCTCCATGGTGACTCAGCCCTTAGGAATTTGTAAACCTAACTTCTTGGAACTTGGAAATTTCCAAGTTCTGTGAAATCCTATAGTTCTGTAGGGGCTGGACTGTCAATAAAAAGGGAAAGACCAAGCCAGTCGGGGAGTGCGGTCGTTTGGAATTCTTCTACGCCGTAAGCTCCCAGCTGGTGAATAAAGCCCTTCCTCTTATAATCGTGGCGTTTGGGTGCTCTTTCTCTCCGTTGGGCCTTGTCTTCCTGCAATAGTACCACCTACAGAATGGCTGTGAAGTCACCACTGTCTACTCTGTCAGCTCCCCACTGGCACTAGACTGAGGAGTAGATTCTGTTATCACCCACAGCTCTCACTCCCAAACCTTCTCCATGGGGGGGTACAGCATGATTTGTCCATGATACACAAAGGTCCCACTGGCCTTGGGACAAATGGGAAAACCCAAACCTTCAAGGTAATTCAGGGAAGAAATAGGATAAATGTGATCCTTGATGGGGTTCTTCTACACTGCAAAAAGGTGATAGGCTTTAGACATCTTGTCACCTAGCTTGGTGGAAATGGCTTCGTGGAAGACAATTTCTCCACAGGGTAGGGGAGGGAGAGATAGGATAGGAGGCAGAGCTCAGGTGGTGATGCCATGTGGCCAGGTTCCATGGGCTGGTACCAGCTGGGGGCTGCAGACCGAGCTTATGAGGCAGAGTTCTGGTGGGAAGCAAAATCCAGCCTTCGTGGTTCAAGAGACTTCTTGAATGGAGGAGCTGTTTACAGCTTTTCCAGAAGCCCAGAAGCTAAGCACAGCCCAGGGCTCTTGTCAACCCCGAACCTGAAGACTCAAGGAGGTAAAGGTGTTTTCAGAGCCCTGAGAGAGCGGGAGCATTGAGGAGGATGCTACAGGCATGAGGCTACCACCACGCCCAGGGAAAGGACCAGACAGAGAGGACTGCTGGGGCTGCTCTCTCCTCCCCAGGCAGATCTCTGCCAGTGCCTCCCATTGGCCAACCCGGCCAGAATCTAGAAGGTTCAGGGACTCCTGGAGATACAGTCCTCAGCACCAGTCTCCAGAGGGCAGGGCAGAGAATGGATGCGGGAGAGTTGAAGAGAAAACAGAAGCACACCCAGAGATGCCTCAACCCTGGGGGAAATGTGTGCTTAAAAACCACATTGGTTATTCATTACTGCCTTTGATGGATCTGTGCTGAAGTTGCAGCTGGGGAAAATTAAGTTCTCTGGAAAGAACATCCTGTTAGAATTAATGATTAGGTACTAAAAACTAGAGACTGTGAAATCCAGATTCTGGAAGGTTTTCTAAAGCAGAATTAAACAATCCTTGGCTTCAGATGTTGGAGATCTTCCAGAAGGCAGAGGGGTAGACCGTAAGACCCTTGAAGTGATTTCAGGGTCTAGTTGTATTAACATAGATGAGTCAGTATTTTCCAAAATGGCCTATATCATTTTGATATAATGGATCTATATCATTTTCCAGGCAAATGATATCCACTCAAATATAAACTGGGACTACTACTACAGACCCCCTTTTCAGGGAAGACGCTTCTTGACAAATAGGATGTTACGGTTGGGTCCCTGTAAATTCTAAATAATTAGGATATTTTAAAACCAAAAGGAATTCACTGTGAACTATGAGTAAATACATTGTGATAGAATCAGGTGTACCGGCTCGGCGCCTGTGGCTCAACGGGCTAAAGCGCCAGCCACGTACACCTGAGCTGGCGGGTTCAAATCCAGCCTGGGCCCGCCAAACAACAATGATGGCTGCAACCAAAAAAATGGCCGGGCATTGTGGCGGGCGCCTGTAGTCCCAGCTACTTGGGAGGCGGAGGCAGGAGACTCGCTGGAGCCCAGGAATTGGAGGTTGCTGTGAGCTGGGATGCCACAGGACTCTCTCCAGGGTGACAGCTTGAGGCTCTGTCTCAAAAAAAAAAATCAGGTGTACCCACCCAAAAGGCTCTGCCCTGCCCAGTTCATGTCCCCCTCCAGGAAAGGTCAGACTCATGTCCCTCCCAGGAAATAAGAATGCTGCCAATTGCTGCCCTCCTTGTCCCTTTAAATCCCCACCCACCATAACCCACAGGTGTCATTCCTTTCCTGATTTCACCCCACCTGCATTCAGGTGGAATAAAAGCCGCATTGAACACATATTCGGGGCTTCCGTTTTCCTTTTGTCTCGGGCCTCAGAATGATCTTTCATCTTTGGGTTCATAACCGTTCACATTGCCTTCTTTTTATTTCTTCATTTTTTTGCGACAGAGTCTCCCTCTGTCACCTAGGTAGAGTGCCCTGGCATCATCATAGCTCACTGCAACCTCAGACTCTTGGATTCAAGCAATCCTCTTGCCTCAGCCTCTTGAGTGTCTGGGACTCCAGGTGCCCACCACCACACCTGACTAATTTCTGTTTTTAGTAGAGATGAGATCTTGCTCTTGCTCAGGCTGGTCTCGAACCCCTGGACTCCAGGGATCCTTCTGCCTCAGCCTCCCAAAGTGATAGAATTATAGGCATGAGCCAGTGCACCTGGCCAATCATTGCCTTCTTATTTTAAAATATTATTTCCTTAAATTAATACATTTTTTCTTTTTTCCCCCCACCTAAAATCCAGGTTTCCACAAGAGACCAGCTGGCTTATTAATGCGAGCAGAATCTGCAACCAATTATAAAGTCAAAGATCAATGCTTAACAAAAATCAAGTCAGCCTGGAAATATTTTTCTGAGCTGTGTGGGCGGCTTTCCTGATAAGGAAAGCTCACTCTGGATTTGAAAAGCAACCTACAGGCTGCTTTCCCTCCCAACACCCAGGCAAGGTTGCTGGGGATTTCCCCATAGGTCCTTTCTAGCTGTGTTTCAGGACACAAGGTTGGGACACAGAGCTCCAGGTTCACTACATCCAGCCAGCCAAGGATGAGGTACAGGTGCAGCCTTGCAAAGGGGTCTCGAGACCTCACCAGATGCACCATCTTTACCTCTCAGTCTCCTCTGCCCCCTCCAATGGCTACTTCACATTATTTCTAGCTTTTCACCCATTTTTTCCTTTCTCCTTGGACAAGATATTTTTAAAGGAAAGATTTAAAATTATAATTTCACAATTTCATTCCTTATAAGGAGGGACGATTTGGGGTTGTTGGATCTGCATCCTTTGCTTCGTAGAATCCAGGAAATAGGTAAAGACACAACTCAGATGTGGATTCCTGTCATGGCTGCTTCCAGGAAGGCTGTGTCTCGTGAAACCTCTTAGCACCTGAGCTCCAGGAAGGGAAACATTTCAAGTGAGATAGAATTATATGTGTACATACCTTTTCTCTGGACCCTTCAGCCCTCAAGATCTCAACATGACGAGCTTAGTCTCACCCTGATTGCTCTTGGTCCTCATTTCACTGCCTTTGGTGCTGCCTGAGGTCACGGCAGGAGAAGCTGACAGTGCGGTCGCCCTCCTGTCAGCTGGTTCTCGGCGCTGCAGGCTTCTGTGCGGGTGTGGCAGCATGTGCACAGCGGAGAAATGGACAGACGGGACTCTGAAGGACCTCCTGGATGGAACCTCGCCCTGAAAATCTTAGTGCTGTGGAGGCTAAACCTGAGCTATCGTGTCTGGAAGTTTCCAAGACATAGGAAACAGGGAATTTCATATTCTTGGTTGTTTCCCTTAAAATGGGAACAAATTGATATATAAATGGGAAAAAGATATTTTCTTTACAAAAAATAATGTGCTAAAAAATGCAGCCTATAATTTGTATTCGCTGCTTAGCAAAGGGTCAAAGGAGTAAGGTAGCTGAAATTTACATAAGTAATATTTCATAGTTAGACAGAGAATTTTCAAAGCTTGTGAAAGAGGGAATAGGAAGCTTTTGCCCAGAATCCTAGGGTATTGCCATTGGTAAGTTACAATCACTGCCTCCTGAATTGTTGAATCTTTTCTCCTTGTTTTTATTAGATTTTTATTTTATTTCCCAAGTTAATATTGTATTTAGATATCACAATAGTCAGCCAAAAATCAAAACTATTATCTCTGGGGAAAAACAACATTTAGAAAAATGTATTCAGTGTATCTAATATTTTAATGGAGTAAAGATTTAAAGTAAAAAACCCTTTATATTAATATTGAAATGGAGAAAAGATCAAATGTAGAAAACCTTTATATTAATTAAATAACATCCCCACCACGAGAAGTACTATATTAAGTATAAATCCATTATGTTGTAAGGTTTAAAAAAATAATAAAATAAAATTTGGACGAATAGGTGAGTAGGCATAGAAAGCTAAGGAAGTCAGAGTGGCATTGATCTCTACAGTGAAGGAAAGAGCCAGAAAAAAGAGGAAAGGAGAAGAAGGTTGGCGAAGGGAGATGAAGGGAGGGAGCGGGGAGAGGGACACAGTGAGAGCCCCCCCATGTGGTGTTAGTGGAGAGAGGAAGTTTGGGGATTGAGAGAGGAAGGTTGGCAGGAGTTTGGTGAGATGTTCTCAGTTCCGTTCAACTGCTGACCTGGTATGTATTTGAATGCAGCCTCCCCCTGTCAGTCACATGCCCCTCTGGGTTTATATGGGTTTCATTTCCTTCCTATGAGAGAAATGGTGGCTCTGTCCTTTCTAACCCTGTGGATTCTTTCTCCAGCCCCCCTCCTCTGAGAGTTTGCTCAGTCATCATCCATTTCCTGTCTTCATTCTCTCCCTCTTCAGAGTCCTTCTCCTCTCCCCATAAACGTGCCCGGGCCATCCACCTGGAGAAAAACCCGCTGAGAGGCCTACCTGTCAGGGCTTCTGTCTTGTTACTCTTTTTTCCATTTTCTTTGCTTCGTTTTCCTCCTCCTCTCGCTCTAGACTAGGCTACATCATCTGCCTCTCCAAATCCCTTCCTGCCACTGGACCACCCCTCTGGACACTGCCCTGTTTCTTGACCATGCTCCCTGCTTCCTCCGGCCCGGTGCTGCTGTCTCCCGCCAACTCCCCAGCTCTTTCTGCCACCGCTTCTGCCCTCCGCACCTCAGTTCGCCCTCTCCTTCCACTGGGCCAGCCCCATACCACTCCAAATATGGATCACAACCTAAGGATCTAACTTCTGGAGAGAGAGCTGCACGGCAGGGTCTATGCTAAATAGGGAGGAACAGAAATGAATGATATATTATCCTGGCATCAGGGACAGTGGATTCAGAGACAAGCATATAAACAAAATCAAGTGCCAAAGAATTATGGGGGCAGCTGTTACAGTCCAAATGGGCACCAAAAAGAGATTGGTTCCTTCCCCTAGTGTTATCCAGCTGGCTGTGAGTCCTGGGGCTTCCCAAGTGATGGAAAAGACAGGACCTAGGACCAACATTTCAATAAACATTTTTTTTAACCAAAGCTCTCAGCTAATCCCTCTTTTCCCCAGTCCCTGTGCTCCCCCAGGCCCCCCTGATACCTTCGTTACTATATTATTTCTAGGCTCTTGGGTCTGCTCACTCCAACCTGAGAAAGCAGAGTCCAGGACTTTTCATTAAGCATGTAGTGACTAGAAAATGCTCTCCTAACAACAGGTTCCCAAACCCTCCTGGGGAAGCAGCCTGGGAAGAAAACATGATAAACTTCTACAGGGCAGAGTGGAGAAGACACAGGGTAAGAACCCAAATTAAAAATTGGAGAGTCAAAGGAATGTGTTGTGTTCCTGAGAGTAAGAAGGAAGGAGAAGAGAGGCAAAGGCACAGAGAAAGAAGAGGAGAGAGAAGCCAGAGAGGCCTGGGCTGGGGCGGGGTGGGGAGGATCCCCTGGGCAGAGGTCATAGAAATGACTCATGCTGGCGGCTAACGGGCTTTCTAAGAATGAGGGTGCCCAGAGGCAAGTCATAAATTGTCAACCCTTCTCCATTGCTCTCCCAACACACACTTCAGAGAAGAAACTACATTCACTAATACTTGGACACTTTTCAGTCAAAAAACGAAGGGCCGGCTCAGCATCCATAGCACAGTGTTTACGGTGCCAGCCACACACACCAGAGCTGGAGGGTTCGAACCCAGCCCGGGCCAGCTAAGCAACAATGACAACTGCAACAAAAAAAATAGCCGGGCGTTGTGGCGGGCACCTGTAGTCCCAGCTACTTGGGAGGCTGAGGCAAGAGAATCGCTTAAGCCCCAAGAGTTGGAGGTTGCTGTGAGCTGTGATGCCACGGAACTCTACCAATGGTGACATAGTGAGACTCTGTCTCAAAAAAAAAAAAAAAGAAAGAAAAGAAAAGAAAAAGAGAAAAAACAAACAGCTGAGCCTCATGTCTGGGTGAACGTGCTCTGGCATAAAGGCAGGGGAATAGATGCAGGGGCAGATCTAAATTTTGCAGAACACGAAGCTCATAGTTCGGTGCGATCCCTTAAAGAGAAATAAAATGTAAACATATCAAATTTCTGCAAAATTTACAAAAACAACATGGCTATGTGAGCACTTTTCTGGGGCCTCCTACAGGTGAATGCCCTGGGGTTGGAGCCTCATTAGCTTCCCTGTAAATCTTCCTTTGGGCAGATGTGACTACAGAAAAGCCAGGACCCACGTGGATACCCTCAGAAATCTTGGAGGGGCTCTCAGCTTCCATAGGCTGTGCAGTAGAGGGGTTGAGTCAGACTGATTTCCATTGTAGGGGCCAGCCAGATACAACTGGAAGCTGGGTTCTAATCACTTTTCTCATCTCAAGAACTAAGTAAGATCTCAGAGGAGGAGCGACCAGGGCAGACGCTAAAGGCAGCGCAGTCGGATACTGGGAGGATGAACTGAGAATTTGTTTATAGAGGGACAGAGGGGGATGACCACAAGCCTGCAGGGTGATCTGAACCTGCTTTTAAAAAGCTCTTTAAATCTTATTAGAAAATTGCAATGGAGAGATCTCCTGCTTTCTCATCCCTCCCACCACACACAGTAAGATCTTTCCTCCACTCTGATTACCCTCATTTTGGAGCTCAGAAAGCTGCTAATCAGGGCTGACATTGTAGAAAGCACTTTGAGCACAATTTAGAATTCAGCATGATGAAGGGAGCCACTGGGTATGTGATTATAAAGAAATATTTCAAAGCAATTAAGGTGAGAAGGTACAGGGCTCAGTACCTTGGGGTCGGCAAGTGAAAAGGGGCACAGTTGACCACCACTCTTGGTGTCCACTTCTGCGCACCAGCCAACTGGGAGAGCCAACTTCATTGCATTCTTACAACACGTCCAGCAGTGGCTCCTACAGTTCTGACCACGGGATAGATGTACTAGTTTCCTATCGTTGCCTTTTGTCATAGAATATAGCATATTCACATATGCTGGGGATTAAGGGATTAGGACATGGATGCCTTTGGGGCAATTACTCTACCTACCATGGCTGGTAATGTTATTATTTCCTGTTTTCCAGGTGAGGACAATGAGGCACAAAGAGGCTGTGTGACTTGCCCGAGGTCTTGCAGCTGGTGAGCAGGAGAGGTGGAATCTCTCCAGGCCACATAATCCTTGAACTGCGCTCCTTCCTATTGCTCCTGTTCTATCATTCCATACTTTAGGGAAGGCCTGTGTGGATAGAAATGGAAGCATTTAGGCCAGGCAGGGTGGTTCACGCCTGTAACCCTCGCACTCTGGGAGGCTGAGCTGGGTGGTTTGCTTGAGCCCATGAATTTGAGACCAACCTAAGCAGGAACGAGACCCTGTCTGTACTAAAAATAGAAAACGCCGAGCTGGGGCATTGTGGCAGGCTACTGGGGAGGCTGAGGCAAGAGGATTGCTCAAGGCCAAGAGTTTGAGGTTGCTGTGAGCTATGACGCCACTGCACTCTACCCAGGGTGACAAAGTGAGACTGTCTCAAAAAAAAAGAAAAGGGAAATAGAAGCATGGGGGTGAGGTGAACGTAGCAGAAGATCCCCAGAAGAAAAGGCAATGCAGGAGGCAGGGATTGCTGGTGGCATGGTGGTGTGGATGTGCATACCTTGGGCCCCAAACAGAGCCAAATGGGTGGCCATCTCCTTGTGTTTTGAACAAAAGATGGGTTCGAATCCCTGCTCTGCCACTTAGATCTACCTGTGTGCCTTCCAGCCAGTTGCTTGTTCTCTGAGCTTCCTCATCTGCATAGTGTAGATAACAATGGAACCCACCTGGAGGTTTGTTGTATTAATTGTATTAATTGAAACAGTACACAGTATATGAAGTTCCTGGCTGTACCTGGTCACAGGCTGTGTTCCTTAAACGATGCTGTTTGTTCCTCTCTCTTCTTGCCCCCTACCCCAAGGAAACTTAACTTTCTCACATGTAAATATTAATGTAAGGATTTCTGGATTCTGAGAAAGCAGATCTGGGAGAGGGGAGGCTCTTGGGTATTACATCACTAGGCTCCGTGGGAGCCTTTCCTTGGGAAAGGTAGTCAATACATTTGACTGCTTTTCATGAGTCAGAACCTGGCCGCTGGCAATGGGTTATGGGCTGGAGGAAGCTGACCAAGGAACAGGCAGGAGAAGAGTTTACCCAGAGAGGCCCTAACCAATTCTATCAAGCTAGGAGCTCTGCTTTGATCTATGCTAGATTTAATTAAGGAGAAATGTTTCTGTGGCTAGAATAAAATTTTAAAACACTAATGTCTTCCTTACCTTTCTTCATCTCCTTCCTTTCTTCTTTCTCTTGTTTTTTCTTTTCTTTTCTTTCTTTCTTCTTCTTCTTCTTCTTCTTTTTTTTTTTTTTAGAAAAGGTTAAAAAGAGAAAGAGAAGAGAATTAAAAGTCCCAGTGGAGCTAAAATGCTTCAGTTGCAACCAACAGAATGTGACTGATCAACTTCAATGAAAATTGGCATTTGGGTAAAGGATGTGGGATAATAGAATTGACAAAGAAGCTAAACATCTTCAGTGCAGGAGGAACAGAAGCAGGAATGTATGGAGTCCCCAGTGTCGCCTGCTCCTCTGCTTGACAGTGGGTTTAGCATCCCTCCTCCAGGGAAGCAGTTAGACTAGTGTCACCTGGGCTACTTGCTGGCCCCTTGGCCTTTCAGGGAAGGAGCCTTGACCAACTGTTCCTCCAGAGCATCTCCAGAAAGCAAGATGGGATTCCCCCAAAGAGAACCCAACAGGGGGAAAAGAGGAATGGATGCTGGGCAGCAAACAACAGTAGTGCGTCACACTCACAGTCACCTTCCACTAAATTTTTTTTTTACTGTTGGGGATTCATTGAGGGTGCAAAGAACCAGGTTACATTGATGGCATTTGTTAGGGAAAGTCCCTCTTATAATTGTGTCCCACCCCCAAAAGATGTGTCACACACCATGACCCACCCACCCCCTTTGACTACATTTTTAAGTATAAATTTCATTCTTGGCCTCTTCTTCAACACACTCTTTCAACCCAGCTTCCTTCTCTTTTCAATGCAAAGGGTCATTTTTGTGGCTATTGCCATGGGGGGGTGGGGAACCAAGAAAACAGAATGCTTTATGTTTCCTTTATGAGAGGAAACTATTTTATTTAGTTGGGCCAACCAAGTTTGGTAAAGGTGGAACCCTCATCACCATGGCTTCTTGCTGTGTTAGCCTCAGTCTGAAGAGTAAGGCACCAGCCTGTCCCAGCACCTAATAGGAGTGGATCTGGGGCCGGCATGGTGGCTCACATCTGTAATTCCAGCACTTGGGAGGCTGAGGTGGGTGGATCGCCTGAGCTCAAGAGTTCGAGACTAGCCTGAGCAAGAGTGAGACCCCATCTCAAAAAATAGCTGGGCGTTGTGGGAGCCATCTGGCTAGTCTCAGCCACTTGGGAGGCTGAGGCAAGAGAATTGCTTTGAGCTCAAGAGTTTGAGGTTGCTCTGAGCTATGATGCCACGGCACTCTACCTAGGGTAACAAAGGGAGACTCTGTCTCCAAAAAAAAAAAAAAAAAAAAAATCAGATCTGCCTTAACTACATACTTTATGGCTGAGACACTAGTCCAAGAGGTTTGCATATAGCTAAACGGTCACACAATTTAGGGGCAGGAGCACAACCCAGCCTCTGGAGTTTTCAGTGCCTCGTGGAGAGTGGGAGCTCTTGTCAGGCACAGCGTTGCTTCCCCTTGGATGGTGGCATAAGCAGCGCCTCCTGGAGTTTGCCATATGATGACTGAGCCCCAGCCCTCCCAGGCAATGCCGTCACAGATGGGGAGCAGGTGTTACTTGTGCTGGGTCTGCACACAGGCGTACCAATGCCACTCTGGGGAGTCTCGAGTCAGAAGCAGCTTCCTTGGCAGTCAGTGCCCCTTTGGGTTTAAAATATAAGGGGAAAGAAAAGAGAAGCCGCTCCATCTTCTGATCTTACAGAATAAGGAAAATTTCTTATTTTGATAGAATCAAAACCCAATCAAAAGACCAAAGAAGAGATAAAGTTTAATAGATGTTTTCCTTAAACAGTTGGATCACATTTTCAAGAGAAAGAGCTTCTTCTTTTAGCTGAGAGAGTCAAGTACAATGAGTGTCCCTCTAGTATCAAGAACTCAGAATGTGGTTTGCCCCCAGGCACCCACAACCTGGAGGATGGGATGTTTTAGGGTGTGACTGACAGGTCATCTGAGCATCGGATGTGGAGCTGGGAGAGGTTGTAAGTTTCCAGAAGAGCTGGGGGCTCCCCAGACCCACTGACTTTCAAATCTCACCCTTTGGTTTCAAGGAAGGCAGTGTGGGGTGAGCATCCCTAATCAAAGGCAGTCCCACGGTGTGCTTCCCAGCCCCACCTACAATAGCTGGGCTTAATTGCCTTGCTCTAAAGTAGATGAAATCTAAACCCAGACAAGTAATTTTCCCTTTATTACATCTCTAGGCTGTCCTTGCACCCCAGGCTCTGCCTCATGAATAGGCTACTTGAGTCAAAAACCAAACCAAACAAAATAACCCAAGATCAAAAACCAAAACTAAACAGCAAGCAAAACCAAGAGCATACATGGTCAGACAATCAAATTCAAGAACTCATCCTAGAAAAAGTGTTATATACGTTATTGCTGAATATCAGTGCAGTCACCTTCAAGTACTCCTCTTAAACATCTGGTGACTGTATTTCCCTAGGAATAAAATGTCCTGTTGTTCATTTTTAAACCCAGACACACATTGCTTTGCTACCAAGTATACTCCATTTTATTTTTCCAATACGTTTAGTGATCAATTGATGGGAATTTTCCAAAATGCTGCTCAAACATCATTTTATCTGTTGGCCATCCTATCCCTAACAGAATAGGACCCAGCACCTAGAACAGCTCCTGGCATATGTGTACACTAAGTGGCCAATAATCATTTGTGGAAAGAAGGAGTGACAAATCCTTTCACCAGGATGCATCCAGAACTAGTCCTGCTGATGCCCAAGGAGTGAGTCAGTTACTGCACAGAGGGCCTTGACTGCCCCCTAAGGCAGACTCGGTGGTACAATGTGGGAAGGGAAAAGAAATAGTACCCCAGATCACTGCCCTGGTGGACTTGACTGTGTAATTTCAGAGGAAATAAAATGCATTTGGATGTTATATAAGTCAGTGAACTTGTAATAGAAAGAGAACAATGTGGAGGCACCTCTGAAAGTGATTCCATTCATCCATCGAAAATGCGGGAGAGATTATACCTTGCCTGGCTGCTGTGCTGACTGCTGGGGGCTGGTGAACTGTGAGGCCCCTCTGCCTTCCTAGAGCCTCAAGTCTGGTAAAGTGGGGAAAGGGGGAGAGAAAAGCCCAGAGACAGAGAAAGTATAGGTTTCACACATTAAAAGAAATTTGTCTAACAGTGTTTAATTACCTTAAAGTTAAGGTACAAATTTGACCAAGAATTAAAAAGCAAAAATTCTGTCCTAAGTCCATGAAACTTTTTTTTTTTTTTTTGGCAGTTTTTGACTGGGGCCAGGTTTGAACCCACCACCTCCGGTATATGGAGCAGGCACCCTACTCATTTGAGCCACGGGTGCTGCTCTCAATGAAACTTATTTTATGGAATCAACTTTTAGAGCCCAGGCAAGGCTTGGAGAGCATATAGCCAACCCCACTCCTGCTTTGTTGCTGGAAGTGGAGACTAAAGCTCAGATGAGTTTGTGAGTAGTTTTCCATGTAAGATGAGGGTGATAACCCTTAGGTGAGGAAATCACAGTCTTTAGATAATCATGTATGGTGTGAAAAGCATACAACAGAACTGTTTCCATTGTGCTTATGAAATTGTATTGAATTTTTAAATTTCATACATTATTAAAGCTGAATGTGAGATTTATGCATTTATCAAAATAAGAAGACCCAGTCTTCTTCAGAAGTGTCAAGGTAAAAGAAAAAGACCAAGACAGTGCATGGATCAGAGGACACTAAGGAGACAAAATGATCAACATGTCAGCAGGATGTAAGATGCTAACACTTTGGTGAAGGGCCTATACAAATTTTCTGTACTAACTTTATAGCTCTCCTGTAATTCTAAACTTTTTTTTTTTTTTTTTGAGACAGAGTCTCACTCTGTCACCCTGCGTAGAGTGCTGTGGCATCATAGCTCAAAGCGACCTCCAACTCTTGGGCTCAAGCAATTCTCTTGCCTCAGCCTGAATAGCTGGAACTACCAGTGCCTGCCCCAACGCCCGGCTATTTTTTAGAGACCTGGTCTCGCTCTTGGTCGTGCTTTTTAATATGGCGCCGGCGCCCCACTCACTGAGCCACAGGCGCCACCCTTTAAAGAAATTCTTTTTTTTTTTTTTGAGACAGAGCCTCAAGCTGTCACCCTGGGTAGAGTACCGTGGCATCACAGCTCACAGCAACCTTCAACTCCTGGGTTCAAGCGAGTCTCCTGCCTCCACCTCCCAAGTAACTGGGACTACAGGTGCCCGCCACAACGCCCGGCCATTTTTTGGTTGCAGCTGTCATTGTTGTTTGGCAGCCCGGATTGGATTCGAACCCGACAGCTCAGGTGTATGTGGCTGGCGCCTTAGACGCTTGAGCCACAGGCACTGAGCCGTTTTAAAGAAATTCTTAAGCAGGCGGCACCTATGGCTCAAAGGAAGGGCTCTGGCCCCATATACTAGAGGTGGAGGGTTCAAACTTGAGCCGGCCCCCCCCCCAAAAAAAAATTCTTAAGCCAGTTTGATTGACTTATGTCCTTGCAATTTTACTAGAACAAAGGCATAAAAAAGATTAACAAGAAGAAAAGAGAAATGGTGGAGAGAGAGTGTAGAACTAGACCTGTGTAAATTTCAGTGGTATGTATAGCAGGCAGCTCTTGGTTACCCACTAGACATCCATCCCTTGCCTTCTCTCTCTCTCTCTTTTTTTTTTTTTTTTTGCAGTTTATGGCCAGGTCCAGGTTTGAACCCACCACCTCTGGTATATGAGGTCAGCGCCCTACTCCTTTGAACCACTGGCACAGCCCAACCACTTCTCTTGTTAACAGAATCTCAGTATCTTATAGGTGCCATCTTTACCCAATGATTGAAGATGAGGCAGAGTTAAATCCAGATTGGTTCTAAGCTAATTGGAATAGTCCTACCCACTTTCCCAGGGATTGGCTTAGGAATGGGCATGTGATAAAGTTCCTCCAATGAGATGTCAGGGAAGAGGTTGCTGGGAAAGGCTTCCTTTCAACAAGAAGACTGCTGGAAAGATTGGCATTCTCTGACTGTGAACGCTGTCAGTTGGAATGTGACACCTGGAATGGCCACAGCCACCTTGTGACCACAAGGTATTACTAAGCAGAGTAACTAGCAGGGAAGAAACCTAGGCTGTTTATTATATCAATTTGCTGATCATACCTTGCCTGGAGTATACCCTCTTCTGTCTCTTATTATGTGAAATGACAAACTGGTTTGAAGTGTAGTTTTCAGCTACTTGCAGCCTTGATATTGCAGGACCTGAAGGAAGCTGACTTACCAACTTATTTTACTGAGGAAGGAACTAAGGCCCAAAGGGACAGCTGGGTGTAAGACAAGAGACTTAAGTCTTCCTTCTCCTAACACAGGCCTCTTCCTATCGTACCACTGGTTCTAGAATCTTCCAGGTCATTGTACTGCCCCCATCTCCACTTCTGCACTGAAAATCAGCCCAGAGCCTCTGTAGTCAGATGTGTTCATGAAAGCTCATCTGATTTTAATCCAGCAGGCAATATTCCACCTAATTAAGCAATTAGGAGCAGAAAGGCTATGTCTCCAGAGCCTCCCTGTGTTTTGTGATGAGCCTTTATAAACCCTTGCTGGCTATTGTGACAGATGCTGGGATCTGCCAAGACCTCTGGAGGTAGAGTTTGTCTGGGCCCCAGTGGGGGCTGTGGCTGTGGCCATTTATAGACTCTGAAGTCTGCATTTGAGTAATTACCTCCATGTGATTGTTAGATTAATGTCACCTAAACCAGAAAGTCTTTTTGCTTAAGGGAAGAAAAACAATACCCTTTGAAGATACCCCAAAGACTATGAACTTGGAGAGGCACTGACTCCTAAAAATTAGTGACCCATGGTCAGTGCCAGCAAGTGTATGCCAAGTGAGTGTGTTTAATGATAAGATAGGGAAAGCCTGAACAAAACGCAGTTGATTTTCCTACTTTTCACAAACACATATGCTTCTATGACTAAGGGACAATGGTAGAAACTGGCAGCAGTCCTGTGCACAAGTGGAATTGTGTGTGTGTGTGCTCAAACTCAGGGACTTGTAGAGATTTGCATATCTCTGAATATAGGAAATGCCTGCTGTTTGTTTTTTTTTTTTTGCAGTTTTGGCTGGGGCCAGGCTTGAACCCCCCCCACCCCCGGTATATGGGGCCGGCGCCCTACTCCTTGAGCCACAGGCACCACCTGAAATGCCTGCTGCTTTGAGGAGATAGCCCTGAACCAGGGAGCCTAGACCCACACTAATAGCAATAGAATACAAGCTAGGCATGCTCCTGTGTTGAAATAAATGAATTCCATAAAATTAATTCTGAAAACTTATTTAACCAAACATATGAAAAATATTTCAACATATAACCAATATAAAAGTATATAAGTGAGATATTTTACACCTTTTTTTCTTACTCTTTGAAATTTGTTGTGTATTTTACACTTATAGCAACATCTCAGTTTGGATTAGCCACACATCAAGTGTGACTGTTAGTCACTGTGTGGCTCATGGCTACTGTATTGGACAGTGCAGGTCTAGAGACTTGAATTTGAGTCTCCTATTTCTTTCCAGCTTTATAACTCTAAGAAAACTATTTGCCCTGAGCCTCAGTGTCACCATTTCCATAATACTATACTTAATAACCCACTCCCATGATTGTTTCCCTTAGTGTCTAGCATGTTGCTGGGTCTCTAAGAGGAGAAATCAGAGCTGGTGACCAGCTTGTACAGTGATGTGTTTGCATTGATTCATACTGGTTCCTAAGAGCTGACAGTTAAATATTCAGGAATTGCACAAACTGGCATTAAACTACTGGTGACTGGAAATCTGCCATGGCATGAATTCATTTACACCATAGAAATTAGCAATCAGCCCCCGGCCCTGTTTGATGTTTACCTGCAGACCATTGAACTCATGTATGTTTGTGTGTGATTGCACGGGGTCTGGGCTGGAGGCTGCTTCCCTGGCTGGCTTTCCCCTGCTGCGGCCATGTCATCTTCCTTCAGGTGCCCTTGTTTTGTAGCGTCCTCTTTACTTTTTTCTCTCTCACTTTGAGAGGCCTTCAGAAACGAAGGGAAGCTACCCCCAAACCCTGTCATCTGGTTTCTGGGAATTCCAGGGATTTCTTTTCTTTCTTCTTCTTTTTTTTTTTTTTTGTAGAGACAAGAGTCTAACTTTATCACCCTCAGAAGAGTGTTGTGAGGGGCGGCGCCTGTGGCTCATCAAGTAGGGCGCCTGCCCCATATACCCAAGGTGGCAGGTTCAAACCCGGCCTTGGCGGAACTGCAAAACAGAAAAATAGCCAGGCATTGTGGTGGGCGCCTGTAGTCCCAGCTACTCCGGAGGCTGAGGCAAGAGAATCGCCTAAGCCCAGGAGTTGGAGGTTGCTGTTAGCTGTGTGACGCCACAACACTCTTCTTATTTATTTATTTATTTATTTATTTATTTTTTGTAGAGACAGAGTCTCACTTTATCGCCCTCGGTAGAGTGCCATGGCATCACAGAGCTCACAGCAACCTCCAACTCCTGGGCTTAGGCGATTCTCTTGCCTCAGCCTCCGGAGTAGCTGGGACTACAGGCGCCCACCACAATGCCTGGCTATTTTTCTGTTTTGCAGTTCCGCCAAG
>CAUYRH010048979.1:0-12713 GCA_963574655.1 Perodicticus potto | reverse complement strand
CACTGGATTAAAGATTTAAACTTAAGACATGAAACTATAAAAATGCTAGAAGAAAGTGCAGGGAACACCCTCGAAAGCATTGGCCTGGGTGAATACTTTATGAGGAGGACCCCCAAGGCAACTGAAGCAGTATCAAAAATCCACTAATGGGATCTGATGAAACTAAAAAGCTTCTGCATGGCCGAGAACACAGTAAGTATAGCTAGCAGACAGCCCTCAGAATGGGAGAGAATATTTACAGGTTATGCCTCCGACAAAGGTCTAATAACCAGAATACACAGAGTACTCCAACACATTAGCAAGAAAAGAACAAGCAATCCCATCTCAGGATGGGCAAAAGATCTGAAGAGAAACTTCTCTAAAGAAGACAGGCGCACAGCCTTCAGACACATGAAGAAATGCTCATTATCTTTAATCATCAGGGAAATGCAAATCAAAACTACCTTGAGATATCATCTAACTCCAGTAAGATTAGCCCACATGATGAAATCCCAAAGCCAGAGATGTTGGTGTGGATGTGGAGAAAAGGAAACACTTCTACATTGCTGGTGGGAATGAAAACTAATACATCCCTTTTGGAAGGACATTTGGAGAACACTCAGAGATTTAAAAATAGACTTGCCATTTGACCCTATAATTCCTTTTTCTTGGTATATACCCAGATGACCAAAAACCACATTACAACAAAGATATCTGCACCAGATTGTTTATTGCAGCCCAATTCATAATTGCTAAGTCATGGAAGAAGCCCAAGGGCCCATCGATCCACGAATGGATTAATAAATTGTGGTACATGTATACCATGGAATATTATGCGTCCTTAAAGAAAGATGGTGACTTTTCCTCTTTCATACTTACATGGGTGGAGCTGGAACACATCCTCCTTAGCAAAGAGTCTCAAGAATGGACGAAAAAATATCCAATGTATACAGCCCTAATATAAAACAAATTTATATCTTTCATGTGAAGGCTACAACCCAATTATTGCACAAGAAGATGGGGAAAGGAAAGAGGGAGGGAAGGGGAGGGAGAGGGTGGGGGGAGAGAGGATAAAGGGCTAGAACACACTTGAGATGCTTCTTTGAAGGGTCAGGAGAAAACTACTAAATGCAGAACAAAAATGTTTTCACACAATAAATGAGAAAATCTCATGAATGTTATGTCGAACAGGCGGATGAAAATATTTCAGATTGTATATGAAGCCCGCACACTGTATCCCATGATTGAACTAATGTACACAGCTATGATTCAATAAAAAACAACAAAAAAAATTAATGTTTAAGTAATTTAAAAAAAAAAAAAGTAGGAACATGGGGGCTATAACGTTTTCCTTCCTGTTCACCTTAGCCAAAGTCACAAAGATTTTCTCTTATATTTTCTTCTAGATGTTTTGATTTAATATTTAGATCTCTGATTCATTTGACTTAATTTTTGTATATGGCATAAGGTATGGATTGAATTTCACTTTTTTATCATATGGAAATCCAATGATTGCATCATAACCTATTTAAAACATAATCACTTTTTCCACAAAACCATCTTCTGTCTATTATTGAATACCAAGCGACTATATTTGTGTGGGACCATTCCTGGACTCTATTTTGTTACGTTTATTTGTTTGTCTTCATTCCAGTACCACACTGTCTTGATTACCAAAGCTTTACTTCAATAAATGCTGAAATAAAGTAGTGTAAGCCCTCCAACTTACTTTATTTCCAAAGATGCTGTGGCTATTCTCAGTTCTTTTCACTCTCATACATTTATACAAATATAGAATCGGCTTGTCAATTTCTACAAAAATAATTATAATTTTGGTTGAGATTCCATTGACTATATAGATCAATTTGGAGAGATTTTTAGATATTGACAATATTGACACTTCTAAGCCATGAATAAATATATCTGTGTATTTATTTAGATTTTATTCAGTTTCTCTCAGCAATGGTTTATAATTTTCAGTGGAGAGATATCATGTATCTTTTATTAGATGTAATCTTAAGCATTTCACTTTTGTGTATTATTGTAAATGGTGTTTTTAAAATTTTAATTTCTGGTTGTTCAATGCAAGTATAGAGAAAGAGAATTTACTATTTTACATTAATTTTGTAATTTATAAAATTGATAAACTCTCTTATTAGTTCTAATGCATTTTTGGTAGAATGTATGGAAATTTTTACTAGACAATCAAGTCACTTATGAATAAAGTTTAATGTATTTCTTAGAATCTGGATGCTTTTTGTTTTCCATCTTGCCTTATTGCTTTGGCTGGAACCTCTACTACAGTGTTTAATGGAAATTATAGTAAATGTTCTCACCTTATTCTTGATCTTAGGTATTAAGTTCAGTCACTAACAATTAAAATTATTTCAGTCAAAGGCTTATTATAGATCACTCTTATTAGGTGGAAAACAGTTTCTAGTCCTAATTTGTTTAGGATTCATTGCTTCTTTTTGAGATATAAGGAATAGATGTTGAATTTTGGCAAATGAATTTTCTGTATCTAATGAGATTATCATCCATTTTCTTTAGTCTGTTAATATAATGAATTACATCATTTTATTTCAAGTTTTAAAGTAATCTTGCAGTACTGAGATAAACATCACTTGCCATTATCTTTTCAACATATTGGTGTATTCAATCTGCTGACATTTTGTTGGGAAGTTTTAGATCTTTTCTCATGACATACATTGGTCTATAGCTTTTTTTTTTGTAATGTTTTTGCCTGGTTTGGATATCAGAATAATACTTGCTTCATAAAAATTGGGAAGTTTTTTTTTCTGAAATTTTCTAGCATAATTTTTATAGAATTTCTTTCTTATGTATTTGATACATTTATCCAGTGAAACAATGTTGGCCTGGAATATATTTGCTAGGAAGATTTAAACTTGAAATTTGGTTTTTAAAATAAGTGTAGGACTATTCAGATTATCTGAGAAGATTCAAATTGTGTTATAATATTGCCTAACTGACAGACTTATTTCTGTAGAAAATTGGGGAAAAAAAAGAATTCTCTACCATTAAGGACTTGTAAGGGAAAGAAGAAAGAGAATGTACAGAGAAGAGAATAAAACTAATTGCAACAAGTTTTCAAAATTTACTTATGAGTCATGGCAGTAGAAAAATATGTCAGGGGATTTTCTTAACCCAAATATTCGGTGGAGGAGTCACTCAGTATCCATGGGAGATTGGTTCCAGGACACTGCTCCCCCCCAACAGATACCAAAAAATCTATATATAGTCAAATCCTTTAATATAATGTGGTATAATATTTGGATATAACTCTTATATACTTTAAAACATCTCTAGATTACTTATAATACCAATACAATACATAGTTGCTATGCTATATTTTAAAAATTTATATTATTTTTATTGTTTTTTTCCAATTATTTTTGATGAATGATTGAATCCATGGATGAGTACCCATAGATTGAAGGTCTGACTGTGCTTGTACATTTATAAGGTTGTTTCTTATCAGACTTCATTAATTTATATATATGTAAACTTTATAAATATGGACAAGTCATGGTTAGTAATTACATAATATTTCATATTAGTACTGGATAAGATCAAGATAATATAAAAACCAAGAAATTAAACCCCTTTTATTCATACATTTTTCAAAAACTCCTTTATATACTCATAGATTCAGTTTGTTAATGCATTTATGAAATTATTCATTATCCACCAGCATTTACTAAAGGTCTTTTACGTGTCAGCCACTGTTCAAGGCCCTAGAAATTTAGCTGTGAATAATAAAGACCAGTGTAATAAAACAAACCAGAAAATATCAAAGGACCATAAATCTGTGATCCTTTGATAATATGATTAAAAATAAATGTGAAAAAGGTGTGAAACATTCTAGGGGCTGCTTTAGATTGGAGGGTCAGAAATAATAAAATGAACCTAAGCTGAAATCTCAGTGACAAAGAGGATCTTGCCACAAGCACATCGAGGGGACAAATATTGTGTGCAAAGGAAACAACTTATGAATAGAACAACATAATGGAATATACTGGGGTGGTATGAGACTCTCTGAAGATTGAGCGAAATGCAGATAGTGGAAGATGAAGTCAGAGAGGTAGAAAGGATCCCCCTGTCAGACACTTCAAGGGGTGTCCAACCTTTTGGCTTCTCTGCCCCACATTGGAAGAAGAGTTGTCTTGGGCCACACATTAAGTACACAAACACTAATGAAAGCTGATGAGAAAAAAACAACAAAAAAAAGGCATGTGCATAACTTTTGTGATATCCACCACCACAAATAAGCAGGCCTACATGAGGCTGGTCAAGGCACTTTTCTGAAGGAAAAAAATGGAAATCTCTTGGAAGATGTCAAGGAGAAAAGTGACACAATATGATTTATGTGCATAAAGGGTTACTCCAGATGCTAGATCAGGACCAAAGAAGCAGCAGGTAACCAAGTGATGGCAGATGGGTGTGTAGCACCTTGGACACAGGCAGAACATGCTGTTGGATGGGACTGAAGACACGGGGAACATTTCCTTCCACTTGACTTGCACATTTTTGGCCTCAGCAACTATGTGTAGTGCTGTCATTTCCTGAGAGAGGAAATTCTGCCTAAGAAGAAGATTTGAAGGAATGGAAATCAAGATGTCTTTTCGGATATTTTAAGTTTGAAATAACTAATGGATATTCCAGTGAAAATGTTAAACAGGCATTTGTACATCTAACTGCAGAGTTTAGGAAGATTTCGCCCATTGATGCTTTCATGCCACAAAAACTTGTAAGAAACTATTATATATTAGGCAAGTCTGCTAAGGATGGGGGTATTAATAGGAGAAAAAAATAAGATCATCTCTTATTTGTAAAAGTTCACCTTTTAGTGGGAGTAACAGATATATAAATGCATAATTAATGCACAGTGGAATAAGTACTATAATAAAAAGGAAGAACACAACACTTAAAGTAACAGATTATGGTGTGATCATTTATGCTTAGGAAAACTGGTAAAGGACATACTAAAAGTGACATTTTCAGAGTTGCTAAGATTTTGAAGTTGATAGCATTTCGTCTTTAGTACAAATATGATGCCAAGTTACTAGAGTGAAATTTCTGAAAATAATCTTGTGACTGTGCATTAGATATTTGAAAA
The DNA here is from genome assembly GCA_963574655.1 of Perodicticus potto. NCBI lineage: Eukaryota > Metazoa > Chordata > Mammalia > Primates > Lorisidae > Perodicticus > Perodicticus potto. The sequence goes on along the minus strand of CAUYRH010048979.1, from coordinate 7,597 downwards.
CTAAGCTTAATATCTTCGGGAACACACCTGGGGGAATTATCCCCAGTACAAATTACTCCAAATGCAAACAGAGACACACACAAGGGTCAATACCCTGCATGGGCTGAAAGTCAATCATTTCTCACATCTTGCATTTTTGTCTGATTAGTCCTCCCCCCGCTTTTTTGGTATCACATGAGTAATTCAATGGATATTGAATTGCTTTCCGTCTCCTTTCATATTGTCCAGGCAAGTGAGAATTTTTCAAAGTCTATTTTTAAAAATAGCGCTTAGTGCCCACATCTCTTCCAGGTGGCTTCTTGGCAAACACATACACACTGATCTTTTTTTTTTTTTTTCCCCAAGTGCTTGCCACTGTTATTACCAACTCTACTTAATTAGGGACTTTGTGAACTCCTTTTCCTACCTCTGTCTGTTTCTGCTTCCCAGACAGCCTTGAAAGCAGCAGGCAAACTGCTAGAAACCAGAAGCTTAATGGCTTCTTGTGTCCTCCTGGAAACTATGAGTCCAGGGGAAGAGACGATGATTAGGGAGATGATTTTCCTCAGTCAGACAGGTTGTGTATTCCCAGCACAAACTTAAGAAGCAAGGGAAGCTATCAGGGCGGTGGGGGGCGGGGGGTGGGGAGGTGGGGGAGGGTGTTTAACCTGTGACTCTGGGCTGCATATGGATCGTGCCAGGACTTGTTTGCTCATTTGTGGTGGTGCTATCAAGAAAATTATGCACAGACCTTTTCTTTTGCTCATCGTCTTTCACTGATGTTTGTGTAGTTAATGGAAGGCCCTAAGACAGCTCTGCTTCTTCCTGTGTGGGGCAGAGAAGCTGACAGGTTGGACACCCCTGCGTGGAGGAAGCCGGAGGACTCGGTTTGCTGCCTTTCTGGTCCCTCTTCAGAAGTGTGCTGTGAGGCCTAAAGGAGGGCCCGATACTGTGTGCTGCTTTGACATCTGGAAAAACAGAAAGACCCTCAAATGGCCTAATCCCAGCTCCACTCCCCACTCTTCTCCTTCAGATAAGGTCGTCCAGCCACACAACCCCATTATCCCAAGACCCAGAACAGCGAGTACCCACTTATGCTCCAGTTGTGGGTTTGGGTTCCCTGTTAGCCCCTGGGATACCTAAACAGCCAGTCACAGCCTGTCTTGGAACCGAGAGTTGTCTCACTCTCCCGGCACCATGAAGCCTCCCTCCCCAGGCCCTGGTTGTTCACTCTTCCCGAGTGCGACCCTCGTGTGGCTCTGCACCGGGTGTGACGTCCTCCCTCCACCCCCGTGAGAACATGTGAGCGATAAACTGCTGCTGGGCCACCGTGCTGGGTGGTGTGTTCAGACACCCCCATAATCCTGGATAGGTCTTTCTCCATCACCAAAACAGATGGATACGGAATGTTTAAAATAAATCAGTACTAGGATACACACAGCTCTTTGCCCTGGCCAAATACAGAGCATCTTAAGGGCAGGAGGTACGTGTCTTTACCCCAACAAGGGTGGGTGGACGGCATCTAGTGCTGAGCGTAACCTCAAATCAATAATGTGCATTCTTTCCCATCCTAACCTTTCCTAGGTATATATATATTTTTATTGTTGGGGATTCATTGAGGTTGTACATAGTACCAGGTTATACCGATTGCATTTGTTAGGCAAAGTCCCTCTTACAATTGTGACCCACCCCCATTTGTGAAACTTGATATCACTTATCCAGGATTCATGCTTTCATCCTTCCTGACACTGCTAAGGGCTGACCTTCCGGCTGTATCAATGTCTTCATTCTCAATCCTGCATGGATTACCCCCTTTCTAAGTATACTTTCCTTCTGGGGTCTTTCCAGTAGATACGTCAGTTCTCACACCATGCTACCAAAGCTGTTCAGAGCAGGGTTTCTGCCAGAACGATCCTTTCCATCCTCTCTTGGCCCTTGTCTTCAGAAACTCTGATGCTCCAAGTTTTAATTTTTTTCAGTTGACATATAATAATTGTACATATTTATGATATACAGAATGATATTTCAATACAAGCATACAATGCGTAATGATCAAATCAAGATGATTAGAATATCCATCATTTCAAACATTTTTCCTTTCTTTGCATTAGGGATATTCCAAATCATCTTTTCTAGCTACCTGAAAATTCACAATAAATTTTTCTTAGCTATAGTCACCTTGAAGGGTGATACAACACTAGAACTGATTCCTCTAGTAATCTAGCTGTAATTTTGTAGTTGTTAACCTAACTCTCCCTATCTTCCCCTTGCTCCTACCCTTCTCAGCCTCTAATAAACACGATTCTATTCTCTGCTTCTATCTGTACAACTTTTTAAGCTGCCCATGAATGAGAACATGTGGCGGGTATCTTTTTCTGCTTGACTTATTTCACTCAGTATCAAGTCCTCCCGGTTAATTCGACCTGCTGATAATGATAGAATTTCATTTTTCTCTTGTGTGTATGTATCACATTTGTTTTATCCATTCATTTGTTGATCAATAATTAGGCTGATTTCATATCTTGGCTATCATGAATAGTGCTGTAATAAACATGGTATACAGATCCGATATTACTTCAATATACTGATTTTTTCCCCCTTTGAATAAATACCCATTAGTGGGATTGCTGTGATCCTTCAAGCTTTGATTGGAGAGTTTTCTTTGGGTATCCACTCCTGCCAAGTACGGTAGTTAGAATGCTGCCATGTGGTGTTATTATTTTGTTTGGAGTATTGTACAGTTTTAAACCACCAGGCAATGTTCCTTTGAAACCATGAAAATTTCACTATAAATTCAAGCATAAGTGATAGGCATTAGGTTTTCTCCTGGTCCTTGGATTAGCACAGTGAATCAAAATTGACTAATAGCTATTATCCACATGAGCATGTTGGTTAACATTTGTACCATAGTCTGTGACCCAGTTGCAGTTACTTTCCATTTCTGAATACATGAAATTTTCCAGGGATAAATGTTGATGACATCAGTTTTGTAGCTATTTTCATAGACGTGTGTAGCTACTTTGTACTCACACATGGCAGATGCATGTACACACTTGTACATTCCCATTTTCACACATACAACAGATTTCTTCCTGATTCTTTTTCCATCCTTGCTGCAAAATATATTCTATTTCCATTTGCCTCTGATGTAATAAAGCTCTCCTGAGCGAGATGGAACAGAGATTATCTGATGAATTGGCATTGCAGTGATAATACTTTCAGAGTTGACAGGGAGGAGGAGATTGATTTTTGCACATGGAATCAAATGTCAACTGAAAGTGATGCCTCCAAAACAATCTCCCCCTTCTGTTTCACATTGATCCTTCTTCCATCTGCCAGATCATTATCTTGTGGGCAGAGGAGACTCAGGACTTTATGTAATTCGTGGCAGTTTTACCAGGGAGAGCTGGAAGGGTAGAATGTCTGGTGCCATGCTCTGATTGACATAGGTTTATAGCCCACAATGATGGCACAAGATACTCAAATAGGAAAAAAAAGTATTTATTCATGGACTAAAGTTGCATTTAAATAGCATGGAGATCATTTTAAAAATGGTAAGAAAACCCATAATATGTAATTCTAGTCCAGGCTTGTATTAACATGGCATTTCCCAGCTCATACTTTAGTCTGCTTTGTAGCTGGAAGACAAATTTAATTCCCCTTTGAGTCTTTGTAGTGCTTTGGTGCATTTCCAAGGACAGATTAAAGGCAATTCATGGTCTGTGGAATGCGTTGGTTACCCACATTAGGACCTGGTAATTGGAATGAATGAATGAATGAATGAATTTACTCTGGAAGGTTCTGAGATCTAACAGGTTTATTGAAATTGTTTTAAATGGATTCTTCCCATCATTTTTAAAAAGTGTCTGTAACCTCATCGATTTACGTTGAAAGGTTCTTTCCATCTTTTCAAGAGATTGGTGGGGATGTTTACTTTTGATAATGTCAAGTAGACCCTGCCCTCTGCTCCCCTGATTATGTGTGCCTGTCAAAGTGCTCTCAGTCTCTGGGAATTGGGCATCTCAGACTTTTCGCATTAAAGTTGGAGGTAATTTATCTTTAATGGAACGGGAATCTATGAGGCATGTAGAACAAAGATTCCCTGCTTCTGGGAAGACCATGCTAAATAATACATTAAAATGGGTTGCCACATAGACACACTCTGCAACCACAGATCCAGTTTGTAAGGAATGAAAATCCAAAGTAATTCTCCTGTTATCTCAATGTGAATATTACTTACCTTTTAAAGCACAGCTCCTATCTTCCCTCTGTGGCTGGAGAAGGTTCCCAACCATTCTCTGACTCGTCAGCCTCACCTCCATGATCTTTACTCTTAGTAGACAGCATTGCTCCTATGGTAGGAAAAATACAAGGGTCACAGAGAGCAGGAAACTTCACAATTCTCTCCTCTTTCACTTCTTTAACAAAACATTTATGAAGAGGGCGCCATACCACATTCTACTGCCTCATTCCCTGTTTCTTCTCCACCTACCGAAAGAAGCTTCTAGCCACAATGAGTTACTGAAAAAAAGGTTCTCATTAAAGCAATGACTTTCCAACCGGGCAAATTAAACCACCAGTCTCTGCTTCATTCTACTTGATCTTGGTGGCTTTAGACATTAGGGTCCACTCTTCCTTCTCTTCTTCCTTCTACAGTAGTTCCCCCTCATCTGTGGGTTTCTCTTTCTAGGATTTCAGGTACTGGCAGTCATCTGTGAACCAAAAATATTACACAGAAAATTCCAGAAGCAAGCAATTCATACATTTTAAATTGCCCACGGTTCTGAGAAGTATGGTGCAGTCACACACTTGCTGCTCTGTCTTCTTCGGGATGTGAATCTCCCTCTGGCCAGTGTATCCATTCTGCAGCTGCTACTTCACCTGTTTATAAGTCACTTAGTAGCCATTCAGTTATCAGATGGAAAAACTGCAAGAAGAACAAGGATAAGTACAGGACTATAAGATATTTGAAAGAGACAGAGAATACCCCATGCATGGAAGTGTTATTTCTGTAAATTGTTATAATTGTTCTATTTTATCATTGGTTATTGTTGCTAATTTATTTTCATGCCTAATTTATAAATTAAACTTTTTAATAGGTATACACGTACAGGAAAAAACCATAGAACATAGTAGTTTCAGGCATCCACTGGGGGTCTTGGAATGCATCCCCCATAGGTAAGGAAAAACTATTGTAATCTGAATATTATTTTTCTCCTGTTTTAATATTTACTCTTATTTATCAGATTGTTCCATTTTTGTTTACTGCAGGCACTCTGTTTCCTATGCCTACTCGGAGTACAGGTGAGTGAGGCATATGCTAGGCTGTGAGTATTCTTGGAGGCAAGCAGGGCAGAGCTGCTTGATACTGGCTTGTCTCTGCCTTCTGCTTTGTCCAGTATCACCCCCCAACACACACATTTCCATTTTCCTTCCAATTCTCTAGCCAGTTTGGAGATAGAAAGTGCTTGTCTCATTGCTTGGCATATAGTAATCACTTAATTAAAATCAGCTAATTATAGACTTAAATGACCAAATAAAATCTTAAAACATTTTCTATTATTTGCTTTTGCTTAATTCTCAATACTGCTTCCCCATCCTTAAAACAATTCAATTAATTCAACAAAAATATCAAATATCCATGAATTACCCCGTGTTACTTTTTTCTTCTTTTCTGTATACTAAATGATTTCTTTGACTGGAGTTGGATCAATACTTCTTTATATATTTCATTGGAATTCCAGGAAAGCCTTTTGATAATTTCTTATTTAATTAAAACATTAATATAATTACATAGAGCAGGAGTTATAGATTAATTTTGTTGTAAAGTTAAAGGTATTGCTGAAATGAGATGAAATTGAGAGTCACATATTTACCTTGGCTGGGCATTGAGTTATCCCAAAGCTCAATTAGCGATAGAAATCACCATATATTTGTGGATTGAGTTTGCATCTCAGAGACAGGATCTACCTCCAGCGCTTTTGGAAAGGTTTTTGAAAGAGAATAAACAATGTGCTATATACCCTCTGACATGTGTAAAGAGGGGATAACTATGAAGGGGGGGGGGAATCACACACAGAGAAATAAGGCATTGAAGTTTATATAATAATATAATGAAGAATAATATAGAAAACCTAGATTCAAATTATACTTCCAGCACTCCTAGATATCTGATAACTCACTTAAACTCTACAAATGGGACGTTGGGAATAATTCACCTACCCATCTACTTCCCAGTGCTGGAAAGGTCCTTGACTATCCACATGTTAAGAATTATTTAGATTACCATGTTTCCAGTAAATATGCACTATCTATTGGCTAAATTGAATTGGCCCTACGAAAAAGTTCAATTATCTTTTTCCTAAAACTCAATATCATTTATGGACAGGATAGATCAATCCTATGTTGCCTGAGGCAAATTATTCTTACAATATTAACTATAACTTTATCTTCCCAAATTTTACTTTGTTTATCTGTAAAACTGGGACATCAATAGCATATATTTACTTCATGGACGAGTTGTAAAGCTTAGCTGAGACAATACAGATCTACTTTGGGGTTTCAATTCCAGGAATTGGGAGTTGAATTCCAGACTACTTCAATGAAGAAAATACCACAATAAAGTCTGTCACATACTTTAAAAAAAAGTTTTTGGGTTTCTAGTGCATGTAAAAGTTATGTTTACTCTATACTATAGTCTATTAAGTTTGCAATAAATAGCATTATGTCTACAAAAGTACATACCTTAGTTAAAAAATTATTTATTACTAAGAATGTTGTGCCCTGAGAGTTTGATATTATTATTATTATTTTTTTTTTATGTAGAGACAGAGTCTCACTTTATCGCCCTCAGTAGAGTGCCGTGGCGTCACATAGCTCATAGCAACCTCCAACTCCTGGGCTTAGGCGATTCTCCTGCCTCAGCCTCCCGAGTAGCTGGGACTACAGGCACCCTCCACAACGCCTGGCTATTTTTTTGTTTTGCAGTTTGGCCGAGGCTGGGTTTGAACTCGCCACCTTTGGTATATGGAGCCGGCGCCCTACTTGCTGAGCCACAGGTGCCGCCCGATATTATGTTTTCATTTATATTTGTCTCTAAGTATTTTCTAATTTTCCTGTGATTTCTTTTGTGATCCATTCATTATGTGCTGTTTAATTTCCAAAAATTTATGAGTTTTCCTTTTATTGATTACTGATGTCACCCATTTGTGGTCAGAGAAGATACTTTGTATGAAAGCTATCCTTCAAAATCTATTAAGCCTTAATTCATGGCCTAACATTTGGTTTATCCTGGAAAATTTCCCATGTGCACTTGAGAAGAATATATCGTCGGGTGCTGGTCTATATATGTTTGTTAGATCTAGTAGGCTCATGCTATTGTTCAAGTCCTCTACTTACTTATCTTTGTTTTGAGTTTTCTATTTATTCATTATTGAGAGTAGGCTACTGAAGTTTCTATTATTTATTTATTTATTTATTATTTTTTTTTAATTATTTTTTATTAAGTCATAACTGTGTACAATGATTCAGGCTTGGAGTACAGTGTGCGGGCTTCCCATACAATCGGAGATATTTTTATCCACCTGATTAATGTAACATTCATGATATTTTCTCATTT
>CAUYRH010048977.1:0-19022 GCA_963574655.1 Perodicticus potto | reverse complement strand
TGTGGCTTACAATTTCACTGATTTTTTCCCCATCTTTATTATTTCCTTTCTTCTGCTTGTTTGGGTTTATTTTGCTATTTTTTTATTTTTCTTTCTTTTTTTAAAAATTTAATTTATTTTATTAAAATATCATAATTGAGGTACCATCAGATAACTGTATTTTGTCAAGCGCAATAAAAACAATTAAAACCCAAATCAAGGAAGCCTGTGTCCCTGGCTTCTCAGCATCCACATGATAACTAGAGAAACAAGGCTGGCCCTGCGACCCCACCCCATAGGGGCACTCCTGGAAGACGGGATTCAGCGTGATGGAAGACTGCTCCCTGAGAGGGCAGGCCAAGCACCTCACCTGGAAAATCAGCCCCATGTGCTGGACACCTCAGCGGCTATGGAAGGAAGGTGTGTCCCCAAGTTTCGTTGTACCAAAGCAGTTTCCTGTGGGCGGCTGGCATCTCGGCAGTCCTGGGCTGCTTGGTGCGTTATGTGCAAAACGCCTGGTGCTGCACCGCTACCTCTGAAGAAAGTCCCTCCTGTGATATGCTTTCCTCTAGAAGCCAATCTCAGAGTCCCATGTGTCCCCGCATCAAGGCTGGGCTGCCTGCTGTCTTTACTTCCCCAAGAGCTGGGTCCCGGCTTTTGTATTGCCTTCAGTATTGTACCCGCATCCACTGTACATCTGGAGAAAGTGGGGCCCTGAGCAGGACAGACCAGGGTCATGAATGGCTTCCTTCTCCCAGGGCCAAAAGGGGTAGAAAAGAAGGCAACGTGAAGTTAAGGCCCTGTGAGCAGTCTAGAAGGTCCTTAGCAGCAGCTTCTCTGAATACAGATGCTCTGCCCCCATAGAAAGGGCAGAAGAGTGGTGCCTGCTGACAGCCCTTCTTCCCCAGCAGCCCAAGTGCAGGTGCAACGTCCACTAGAAAATGGGCAGTCTGGGGGACGTGGTCAGTGTGCAAGCATTGATATCCTCAGTGTGGGCCGCTCGGTGCAGGGATGGCTCAGAAGCACTCCGGTTGATCTTCGGTAGAGAGTGTTGGAGCAGCTCAATGGAAGACAGGATCTGAAACAAGGCCCAGAACAGTCTCACTTGCTGGGGCTTGGTGCTTCCCTCAAGTAGCTTTCACCCAGGAGTACAAAGACACCAGCTATACTACCTCCCCATGTTGTGGGATACATGGGTTCCCCTCCCTATAAAACAAAAATACCTCCCACCTCACTGTTAGCATTAAGAACTCTTATTTGGGCCTGGCCCCTCTAGCTCAGTGGTTAGGGCACCATACATCAGAGCTGGTGGGTTCAAATCCAGCCGGGGCCTGCCAAACAACGACAGGCGCCTGTAGTTCCAGCTACTTGGGAGGCTGCGGCAAGAGAATCGCTTGAGCCCAGGAGTTGGAGGTTGCTGTGAGCTGTGACGCCATGGCACTCCACCCAGGGTGACATAGTGAGACTCTGTCTCAAAAAAACAAAACTCTCATTTGGCAGTGGCTCCCGCCTGTAATCACAGCACTCTGGGAGGCTAATCCAGGAGGATTGCTTGAGCTCAGGAGTTTAAGACCAGCCTGAGCAATATAGTGAGACCCTGTTTCTACTAAAAAGAGAAAACACTGGCCAGGTGTTGTGTTAGGCACCTGTAGCCCCAGCTTCTTGGAAGACTGAGGAGGATCACTTGATCCCAGACTAGACTCACTCTAGCCTGGGCAACAGAGTGTCTCTAAAAAAAAAAACCTAAAAAAAGAACTTGCTTTATAATCTAGTTCCAGCACTCCTGAGTTAAGGCTTACCTGGGGAAAAAGAGGCCTCTCTTCCTTAACTTTCTTCACACAGTCAGCTACCAGCCTCTTCATTGCTTTTGGGCAATTCTTGTATAACTTACTGAGATCTGGGGAGGCATACCCTCGACCCACCATGAAGATGATCTAGAAGAAAGACAGTATCTGGGCAAATGCATCAATTAACAACAGAAAGTGACAATTCTTAACACTCTCGCTGCAAGGTTTGCAGGAGGCCCAGAGGTGCCCAGACTTAAGTCCTTAAGCACTAGCAGACTCACCTGATCTCGATTGTTGATGTGGGAGTAAGGAAGCTCCCCCGTCATCAGCTCATACAACACAACACCATAGGAGTAGACGTCAGACTGGAAGCTGAATGGGTTGTTATCTTGCATTCGGATCACCTCTGGGGCCTACAGGGACAAAGTGCATTCACCATCACGTGACAGGCCCCACAGACTGGAATCCAGAGACCAGACTGTCCTTTCTATCTGTTCTAAAAGAGTTCATTCCTCTTCCCTAGTGGACTCTTGATCTCAGGAGCTGGCTAAAGCCAGCTCAGGAATCCTGACCTCTGACCAGGACCCAGCACTTTTGTCATCTAGTTTGCTGACTCCTATCCACACTGAGCTTCAGCATGGTCCTAACCTTCACCTTCCTTGGGGAAATTCACATTTGCCCCAGGCTGTCTGACACTGAGGGTCATCTGGAGGAAACGAACAGAAATGCTTTTAAGTTTCCATGGGGCATTTCTTTTTGCTGCCCTGTACCAGAAAACTCCCAGAGGGAGCCCAGGATCCTTACCATCCACAGGATAGAGCCAGTGGGTTGTTCAACCTGCTGAGACCCACTCCAGCGTGACTTCACTGTTGCCAAACCAAAATCTCCAATTTTCACCGTTAGGCCTTCATGGAGAAATATATCTCAATGCTTGTTAAGGACTCTGGTTTCAAAAAAATGGTCAAGATAGTTTTGAAAAACTTCCTTCCCTCTGTCCCAGCCCTCTCCGCACTGAATTTGCTGTGGTTTCTGAAGCTTTTGAAATGACCCTCTTTCAGGAAGCAGACAGGGATTGGTCACTTTATCAAAATTTCAGCCCAGGGCGGCGCCTGTGGCTCATCAAGTAGGGCACCGGCCCCATATACCAAAGGTGGTGGGTTCAAACCTAGCCTTGGCGGAACTACAAAACATACAAAAATAACTACAAAAATAGCCGGGCGTTGTGGTGGGCGCCTGTAGTCCCAGTTACTCGGAAGGCTGAGGCAAGAGAATCGCCTAAGCCCAGGAGTTGGAGGTTGCTGTGAGCTGTGTGACGCCATGGCACTCTACCGAGGGCAATAAAGTGAGACTCTGTCTCTACAAAAAAAAAAAAAGGAAAATTTCAGCCCAGCCAAAAAACAAGCCAGTTTCCACCACTTCCACATCTAGGTGTCAGGTCTCTGCCTCTGTGATCTTCCCACGTAATACAGGTGAAACCCCAAGACAAAGAACAGAGGTTTCTCCAGGTGCTCCCCAGAGGGCTGAGCATGGCCTGCCAATGGCTTATACAGTTTCTGCATGTGTTCTGCCCCCAAATGACCAATCAACATGACTGGTTAACAAAATAGCAAATCCCTTACTGAGTGCTGATGTCTGAAAAAATTTCTCGCTAGAATTAGTGCCACTTTGTGACTTTAAAAATGAGAACCGAAGATGCCCAGGTGCAGTGGCTCACGCCTGTAATCAATCCTACCGCTCTGGGAGGCCCAAGGAGAAGGATTACTTGGGCTCAGGAGTTCAAGACCAACCTGAGCAAGAGCGAAACTCCGCTGTAACAAATATAGAAAAATTAGCCAGGTGTAGTGGTGAGCCCCTGTAATCCCAGCTATTCAGGGCTGAGGCAGGAGAATCACTTGAGCCCAGGAGTTTTAAGGTTGCAATGAACTATGATGCCACTGTACTTTAGCTGGGGCCACAGAGTGAGATTCCTTCTCCAAAAAATAACCACCCTCCCCAAAACCAAAATGAGAATCAAAGTCAGCTAGCTTCTGTGTAGGAAAGTTAGGCAGTTCAAGTCCAACTTGTGACCTATTGGCAACAGGATTTATATACCTCCTTAAATCTATGGTGTCATCTAGTTTGCTGACTCTTATCCACACTGAGCTTCAGCATGGTCCTAACCTTCACCTTCCTTGGGGAAATTCACATTTGCCCCAGGCTGTCTGACACTGAGGGTCATCTGGAGGAAACGAACAGAAATGCTTTTAAGTTTCCATGGGGAAACTTGGTATGGTATAGTGTTTGGCTGCCAAAAAACTACCAATGAAAGGTGTTCTATGCCTCAGACATGTACCCCAAATAGGCCATGTCCCATAATCCAATTCAACACCATTACTATGCCTCACCCTGCCCAAAAAACTGTTAAATTTCATGCTTTAGAACACAAAAATCACCTTCCTTCATTCTCCCTTCTATAAAAATAAATCATAGAAAGAGGGAGGGACATTTTCCAACAGTGACCTCTAAGGAAACCACTTGTGTACATTAAAGATGATTTTATTAAGCAGTAATTCAGGAAAGATCCAACATTGGGCCAGTTGCTACTTTCTGACCAGATACACACACACACACATAGCCCACAAACTAGAAATAAACAAAAAAGACAAAAGCCCAATCCTCCCCAAGTTAAATCAGTAATAAACAACGTGATAAAATTATACCTATTTCAAGCGTAACCCAACCAATGCTGTTATCTCAATTCTCCTGGGAATGTTTCCAAATCACTTTTGCTGAGATAAACTTAGAAAGGACCTAACCTAGACGGCACTCCCAGTGCATCCAGGAGACAGAAGCTGCTGAAGAGCATGCCAGTACAAAGGTGTCCCTCAGAGCTGTTTCTTTCTTTTTTTTTTTTTGTAGAGACAGAGTCTCACATTACCACCCTTGGTAGATTGCTATGGTGTCACAGCTCACAGCAACCTCCAACTCCTGGGCTTAGGTGATTCTCTTGCCTCAGCCTCCCGAGTAGCTGGGACTACAGGCGCCCACCACAAGGCCCGGCTATTAGAACTGTTTTTTAAAGATGTTAACTTTCTGACTTTTCTTTCTTCCTCTTCTATGCCTAAATAAGATAATATAATCCCCCTGATAAAAAGGCTCCCTTCTGTTTCCCTCAATTTAGAACTAAGCATTCAAAAGAAACTCAACCACCAAAGGATACTGTTGGATTTCATGTCTCTGTGGATAATGTTCTTTGCATGTAAATAGCTGTGAAAGGAATATAAATCTATTAAAAACAGTTTGAGGAACATGAGTAGAAAGCAGTTTCAAACTGTAGCTAAGAAGTCAAGCCACTTGAATACCCGGCTCCCCACACAGTGCTCCACACAGGGCCTGGCTGGCCTTCTGGTCCACATCACTCCTTCCTAAGGGGAGGCTGTGGCACCAACATGCCAGCATGTCTTTAAATATCAATTTTACTGAAGTAATTCTGAAAACCCAATGTCCATCAAGTGATGAATGAATAATATGGTCTACACATATGGAGTATTATTCAGCCACAAAAAGGAATGAAGTACTGACACATGCTACCACTTGGATTAACCTTGAGAACAGGGTAAGGCAGCCAGGCACGAGTGTGCATCTTTCACAGACAGCCAGGCACTGCTTAACGATAGGGCTGTCATCTGAGAGATACGACATGAAGCAATTTCATCACTATACTGACATGATAGCATGTACACCTAGATGGCACAGCCTGCTGCCCACCCCTGCTGTGTGTACAGCGTGCTACTGTGCTGAATACTGTAGGTAACTGCACACAATGGTAAGGATTTGTGTCTCTTAACACAGAAATGGTACAGCAAAAATAAAGTATTATAATCACGTGAATCCACTGTCTCATATGAAATATGCTGTGTATAACTGTATTACACCTTACATGATTCCATTTGTATGAAAAGTACAAAGCAGGCAAAATCCAGAGACAGAAATTAAGACTGTCACAAGGTGGGAGGCATGTGGGGTGACTTATGGATACAGGCTTTCTTTCTGGGGTGATAAAATTTTCTTTTTTCTTTTTTTTGAGACAAGAGTCTCACTTTGTCGCCCTGGGTAGAGTGTCATGGCTCACAGCAACCTCAAACTCTTAGGCTCAAGTGATTCTCTTGCTGCAGCCTCCCAAGTAGCTGGGACTACAGGCACCCCCCACAAAGCCCAGCTATTTTTAGAGATGGGGTCTCACTCTTACTCAGGCTGGTCTCAAACCTGTGAGCCCAGGCAGACCACTCCCACCGTGGTCCCTCGGAGTATTGGAAATACAGGCGTGAGCCATTGCGCCTGGCCCCTTGGGGTGATAAAAATTTCTAAATTTAGGTAGTGGTGACAGCTGCACAACTCCCCAATATACTAGAAAACTAATGAGTTGTACACTTTAACAGGGTGAGCTTTATGGTATGTGATTTATATAAATATATTTTTTCTCAATAAATGTATCAATAATTTTTTCCTAAAACAGAATACTGACTACTTCTTAAAATACAGAGAATGAAACCTCCACACGAATTTTAAAGACAGAATATGAGAATTTATGTAGCGCTTGCAAGCTGAGTTTTATCTGGGGGAATAAGGAGTTCCTACCCCTCTACCTTAGGTGACACTTCAAGGAACAGCTTGCAGGACAGGGACATACACATCCCTCCTCACGAAGGAATGTGTCAAGCAGACACCCAGAAGAACATTATCTAATAAAGAAGCTGAGGGTGATCTTTAAAAAGCCTGCTCTAAAAGGACAACACCCAGAAAGTGGCAGCTGGTCAAACCTCATGTGGAACACTATGCATGGGCCATGCCTCAGACATCTCAGCACAGGGACCACCACAGCTGTCCAAGCAGAAGGTGTCTGCTCTACTATATCCTGAGGTCTCAGGATGGGTCTAGGGGAGCAGCTGAAGCATGAATTGGAAACCCAAGGGGGTAACCTAACTGGGGTGAGGAATCTGAAAATTATCAGTCCTGATAACTGATCCCCTCCAGTCCAGCTCGGAGACTTGTTTGCAGCTATGCAAAGACATTACTGAGTTTACTTAACGGACTAGAAGGCTTTTCTAGCTCTTGGTTCTGATTTAGGGACAGGTTTATGCTGGACCCGAGACAGAGTTGGCAGGCCATTTACTCACTCCATTCCCTGAGCCGTCTGCCGGGCAATTTCAATTAACTGGAACATCTGAAACTTGGTCTCCTGGACATGCAGGTGTTTGTAGAGGCTGCTGCCCTCACACCACTGAGTCACAATCGCCAGGTTGTCCTTTGTCATGTACCCCATGAAGAGCAGAATGTTCACATGCCTTGTTTTGCTGGGGAGGGGAAAAGAATATGCTTAAGGGAAGGCTACTCTGCTTTCCCATGGATACTGGATTCTGTGTGGTCTTGACACTACCCGCACTCCCAGTGTGCAGAGGCTGGAAGAGCAAACGCATGAGACAGCTGATGATCCAGTTGGTGTTCTCAGGAAACAAAAGAACCCCTCTTCTGTAGAAGCCACTTTATGTAATTTATTCCTTCAAGTCTAAAAATGACTCAAAGATTTGAAACTCAGAATAAGGCAACTTGGCTACAAAAAGTGCACTTTGAAATAAAGGTAAAATGAGGAGCTATTTCTCCCTACCTCAAACCAAAACCAGGAGACAGAACCTGGGTGACTGAGTTTAGTGTGCCCAGAGGAGAGTATTTTCAAAGGGGGACAACCACATAAACTGGAAGGACACATCCCTTCACTTCTAGGGAAGGAATGTCCAACCATAGGAACTCCATCTCAAGTCCTAACCACCCGTCAGTCTCAGCCCCTTCCTCTGTAGTTCTACTACCCTCTCCCAACCCTTTCACGATTGGGGGATTAGACAGGCCAACTTTCTACTCACCGCAGGACAGCCACCTCATTCCTGAAGGCCTGGAACTGCTCTGGGGTTGGGTCAACAACCTTTAGGATCTTTACTGCGACGTCTCCTGCAAATGAGTTTGTGGTCGGTGCAATCTTTTTTTTTTTTTTTACATACACATGTGTTTATTAGGTTTCCACTTTTTGCCTTCACAGAATTAAAAAGGCTTAAAATTTAACAATAACAATGTTTAAGGACTAGAAACAAAAACCTCGAAAAGAATGAACGAAGATAAATACAGTTAACTTGTATTTATCCATGATAACTCCATACTAAGCCTCAGAGTTAAAGCATTCTATAATAGACATATTCTCATTTGACCATGTGAATGTTACTTTCTTTGCAGTATCGTTATTAATATTGCTTAGTATTTCGATGCAGTAATCGTCTGATTTCTTTTCTGAATATATTTATCTTCGTCAGTGCAATCAATTTAATGATCTTAGTTTTCAAATGACCTGGTAGTTTTGAGGAAAATACAGTGAATCGCTTATCCAAAGAATCATATAAATCTCCAAATTTCTCAATAATTCAAGTGGCTGAAAAGTTAAATAGGTTAGCTATTGTGTGTATCCTCACAGACCCTTAATGGCCCTGATTTTTTGTTGTTTTTTTCTTGAGACGGTCTCACAGAGTCACCCTGGATAGAGAACTATAGTGTCATAGTTACGAGTGCCTACCATAATGCTCAGCTAATATTTCTATTTTTAGTAGAAATGGAGTTTTGCTCTTGCTCAGGCTGGTCTTGAACTCCTGAGCTCAGGTGATCCTGCCTTGGCCTCCTAGAGTGCTAGGATTACAGACATGAGCCACCACACCTAGCAATAGGCTTGATTTAAAGGATTCAAATCAATCTTGGCCTGTAGGGATATAATTAGTGATCACGTGAATGCCCCAACATGTACAAGACGTCTGGGGCCTAAACGCTGATGTAGGGGAGCAGACCATTTAGCAAGTTGTTGATGCCGAACTCAGCAAACACACTTTAGTGAGAAGTGAGATGGTTGCAGGTAAAAAGTCATATATTGAGGCCAGATGCTGTGGCTTATGCCTGTAATCCTTACACTCTAGGAGGCTGAGGAGGGAGCTTGAGACCAGCCTGAGCAAGAATGAGACCCTATCTTTTCTTTTTTTTTGAGACAGAGCCTCAAGCTGTCACCCTGGATAGAGTGCCGTTGCATCACAGCTCACAACAACCTCCAATTCTTGGGCTCAAGCGAGTCTCTTGCCTCTGCCTCCCAAGTAGCTGGGACTACAGGCGCCCGCCACAATGCCCGGCCATTTTTTTTTTTTTTTTTGGTTGCAGCCGTCATTGTTGTTTGGCGGGCCCAGGCTGGATTCGAACCCGCCAGCTCAGGTGTACGTGGCTGGCGCCTTAGCCCATTGAGCCACAGGCGCCAAGCTGAGACCCTATCTTTTCTAAAAATAAAAAATTATCCAGGTATTGTGGGAGCTGCCTGTAGTCCCAGAGACTTGCTCAGGCAGGATTGCTTGAGCCCAGGAGTTAGAGGCTCCTGTGAGCTAGGCTAATGTCACAGCATTCAAGCCTGGGGCAACAGAGTGACACAGTCTTAAAAAAGGAAGAAAAATACTATATATAGAAATGAAGCTCCTTTGTTTTTAATATAATTAGGAAGTAATCCAATAATTAATACTAATTGCTTACTATACTTAATTATCCTGGCACTATGTATATTTTTATCTCCTTTAGTCCTTACAAACACCCTATGATGTAAACACTATTATCCTCATTTTACAAAATCGAGCAGAGAAGTTTAGTCACTGCCCAAAGGAAAAAGTGCTGGAGCCAGAAAGAGAACCCTAGTCTGACTCCAGTCGCAGTTCTTCCCACAGTACTGACACCTCACTGTCAGGCATGGGACTAAAACCAGCCCCTTGATGTGAGCTTCAGAAGTATCCAGTCAGGGATCACTTCCAATTTTTATGTGCTACAGGATTTAGAAGCCAATTTGAAGTTTTTATATCAATAATGTTTATAATAGTAATTATAATAAATTACTTGAAGTCCTATAAAGATCTCAAATTTCCCTGACAAATAAGTTTACTAAAATATGGCCTTCCAACAGTCAAAGTAAGAGTTATCAGAAAGGCACCTCAGTGCGGCCAGAGCCCCTCCACATCTCAGGTGCGTCACCTGCCTCACCCCCTTGCAGCCTCTCTGATGGAATATTCCTCACTTCGCTTTTGGGGAGCAAAGTGGTAGAGATGGTTCTATGTATAATGGTTCAACTGCCTCCCTGTTGTCTTTGGCTTTATCATCTAAAGTTTCAATGGCTGACCGTGGGAACAACAAGGAAGGTGTCAGGTAAGAGGTGCTGTAGGTGAACTGACTCACAGTGGCAGTCAACTGAGTGGCAGGAACAGGAAGATGGCAATGATGAGGCCCAGCTCCACCCAAGGGCAGAGCCTTCAAAGGGAGGAGAAGGGGCAGGGTGTAGGAAGGAGGCATAGGATGATGTTGGATTATTGCTCAGAAGGAGCTGCTTCTTGGGACTTGCCTATTTCCCAGTCCTGGTTTTCAGTCCCATCCCTCCTCTGGGCATGCTCTAGTTGTCGCTGAACTCAACTTCCCAATATCACCCATTCTGGCTCTCATCAGTAATGCAACTTCAGCACTCAGAGCTAATGCCCATTCACCATGACTTAACTCTAACCAACTGAACTGAACTTGGTGATTTTCATATACACTATTACGTCCTCCACCTCTAGCTTCTACTTTTTGGACAATGAACAGGACTTATCCTTGTTAAAAGTGCATCTTTTCTTTGTGCCATCATCAGAGGCAGTTGAAGTCTTCTTACTTTTTTATCCACATCTACTTGCGCATGTCACTGACAGAACAGGGTCAAACCAAAGACAGAGCCTATAGCTTGTGGGAACCCATCTGCCAACCAACTAACCTTACACAGTGAAGGTAACAGATTATATGCAATATTTTACTAAAACCAGAACTATATTCTATACTACAGCATTCTCTTCATACATATGTAAATAATCCAAGGACTGCCATGAGAGGATTCCAAAACAGATTTCAGGCTTGATGCCTATAGCTCAGTGACTAGGGCGCAGGCCACATACACCAGAGCTGGCAGGTTCGAATCCAGCCCGAGCCTGCCGAACAACGACAACTACAAGCAAAAAAGTAGCGGAGTGTTGTGGTGGGCATCTATAGTCCTAGCTACTTGGGAGGCTGAGGCAAGAGAATCGCTTAAGTCCAAGAGTTGGAGGTTACTATGAGCTGTGATGCCATAGCTCTTTACCAAGGGAGACAAACTGAGACTCTGTCTCTAAACAAACAAAAAAAAAAGATTTCAATTCTCATAAAAATTGATTTTTTTGTTGGTAGGAACTGTCTGGAGATAAGAATGGGGTCTTAGATAGGTAATGAGCTGCCCATCACCCTGGTTTTTTTTTTTTTTTTTTAAGCAAAAGGACAGAGTTCCGCTAAAAGATGAAAGGAGAAAGAGATAGATGAAGGGGAACAGAACCTCCGGCAATGGAGTGGGGGCCCAAATGGACAGACCCCATCACCCTGGTTTTCAAACAAAGGATGGCCAAACCTCTCCAAAGGTCTCATAAAATCCAGGACACCATTTCACCCAAATGATACCCAAAGTCTTTACAGGTGCCCACAACAACATTCCACCCTTGAGCCTCACTCCAATTAGTTTCCCCCTAATATAATTAGCAAAAGTTGACCAATGTGATCTTAAATCTATGTTCAAAAAGAGCTTCTGAGCTTGGGCCTGAGGAACTCCCTATTACTTAAACATGCAGGCTTTAGTTCATGCATCTGAGGCCTCTATCTTGCTTTGAGACCCTTTCTACAGCTGCTGAGTTCAAAAATTTTTTAATCAGGCCAAGGTAACTGATGCCTATAATCCTAACACTCTGAGAGCAAATCTGAGAAAGAGTGAGAAAGAGTGAGAAAAAAAAAAGAAAAAAAGAAAAAAGAAAAGAAGGCCAGATGCGGTGGCTCACTCCTATAATCCTAGCACTAGGAGGCCAGGCAAGTGGATTACTTGAGCTCACAAGTTCAAGACCAGCCTGAGCAAAAGCGAAACCCTGTCTCTATTAAAAATAGAAAAACTGAGGCAAGAGAAATGCTTGAGCCCAAGTTGGAGGATGCTGCTCCTGAATCCTCTGATTTTTGAGACTCTTAACTTACAAAATCCTAGAATCTTAAAAACATGAAGACATGTTATCTATATACTAACACTATAACAAATACATCTTACCATAGTTTTAAAAGCTCAGACTATTGAGAGAAAATACAAGGTCATAAGCAATACTGGGTACTCTTGCTCTGCAAAATTATGAATCCAAAATTAAAGGGCTCAAGCAGAGAAAAATTAAATTTTGATACAACTTAAGCTACCTCTATTGGCTTTTAGCCGAGGCTTTTAAAATGTAACATAAAAACGATCAAATGCAAGTATTAAACACGATATCCACTGCTCTGCTTCCTATAATCCCCGGCAGCCTGTATCTCAGATACCTGCACTCTATCCTTAAAATGTCCGTGTTCTGGCTCGGCACCCATAGCTCAGTAAATAGGGTGCCGGCCACATATGCCAAAGCTAGCAGGTTTGAGCCCAGCCTGGGCCTGCTTTTTACAACAATGACAACTGCAACCAAAAAATAGCCAGGCGCTGTGGCGGGCGCCTACAGTCCCAGCTACTTGGGAGGCTGAGGCGAGAGAATCACTTAAGCCCAAGAGTTTGAGGTGGCTATGAGCTGTGACACCACAGCACACTACCAAGGGTGACAAGGTGAGACTCTGTCTCAAAAAAAAAAAATGCTCGTGTTCTTCTTCCCTAAGGGATCCCCAGGGTATTTATAACATCTAAAATATTCAGCAATAGTATCATTTCTCTGGGAGCTGGGAGGCAGGCCAAGGGAATATATTAGATGCAATTTTCAAAGAAAAAGGAATCATCCTACATATAATTTACAAATTCCTCTGAAGAACCAGAAATGTGTCAGATGATTAACTTCAAGTGGCAAAAAACCCTGTCTTAAAAAGCAAGGAGGTACTAAAAAACTGTTTCTTAGTCTTCAACACCTTGAATTTTAATGTTTCAATCATCTGATACTCAAACTGTGACCATTTGTCTATAAAGATAACTATAGTCACACCCAAAGAAGAAATACAGTCATCTCAGCACTTTAGGATTTTGCTTTATTATGAGCTGAATTTAGAAGAGATGACTTTTGGGGAACATAAAGCATTTTCAAGAAAATACTGCCTGTATTTGCTAAAGTTGTAAACCCAGAGTCAACAAAAACCTGATAATGTGGGCGGCACCTGTGGCTCAGTGAGTAGGGTGCCGGCCCCATATGCCAGAGGTGGTGGGCTCAAACCCAGCCCCGGCCAAAAACTGGGGGAAAAAACAAACCTGATAATGTTAAGTATGTTGCCCAAATATTGAATGTTGCCAAAATATACAAACTATAGCTACATTAAGAGTTAAACAGTACCTTTCTTTCAAATGACAGCATGTTTCCATTAAAATAAGAACACTAACACTATGTATAAAGATTCAACAATTAAGTCTATGAATTCCCTGTTTGATGGGGATATCCACAAGTATTTCTAGGGCAGAGCAAAAAGAAGCGATTTTAGGAAGTTATTGGCTTTCATCTGCCCGAATGGTTGGTCACAGACAAGTAAGACCCCCTCTCTGGACCTCAGTTTTCTTTGATACAAAATTCCTTAGAGGTCTTTTCCAGCTTCAAACTTCTAGAACCCATGCTCTCTCCATAGCAGTAGATGCTTGTTCATTTAAGGAGTTTTGAAGCATGTCCCATGTGCAGACTGTATCTATGATCAGTTTATAAGGAGAAGCACCCTGACATTTGATTATAGGGGTCAAATCTTGTTCACTAATTTCTAATTATCCTGGCAACTTTATGATGTTAATTAAAAAACTATGAGTTGGGCGGCACCTGCGGCTCAAAGGAGTAGGGCACCGGCCCCATATGCCGGAGGTGGTTGGTTCAAAACCAGCCCCAGCCAAAAACTGCAAAAAAAAAACAAAAAAACAAAAAACTATGAGTCTAAAAAGGAATGTTGTGTAATTTCAGAGATATGTATTATTAAGTTCAGTCTTTAGATGTAATCAAGTATCCATGGGAAAGTGTTTTCTCTAAAACCTCTCTGTACTGAAACTTGCATTCCCTGGAGCCCTACAGTAAAGGGAGGGCCCCAAACTTACCGTGCCATTTGCCCTTATAAACAGTTCCAAAGGAGCCTGACCCAATCCGAGTGGAAAGCATCACTTCACTGGCTTCAATCTCCCAGTAATAGCTTGAATCTCTCTGTCCACGAGGCCTCTGAAACACAGATTATTAATATACTCTATGGAATGGTAATAACAAATGCATTAATGAAAGGACCAACCCAAACCCATGTGTTCCCATATCATTTAAAGATAAGACACAGTGACCCTAATTCCAATTTCTTTTTTTTTCTTTTTAGAGACAGAGTCTTACTTTATCGCCTTTGGTAAAGTGCCGTGGCATCACAGCTCACAGCATCCCAAGTAGCTGGGACTATAGGTGCCCACTACAACACCCAGCTATTTTTTTTGTTGCAGTTTGGCCGGGGCCGGGTTTGAACCCGCCATCCTCTGTATATGGGGCCAGAGCCCTACCCACTGAACCACAGGAGCTCTACCTGTAGATGAAATACCATTTTAACTGTAGCAAACTGCCAAGTTGTCTGATGAAAGCATACCAAAATGAAACTGATCTTTATAATCTCCAATCAGGTATTTTATTAGAATCTTCTCCCAAAATAAGTTGAAAACAATCTAATCTCCATCTGGCTTTTCTCACTGAACCTTAACTGGCAGGAAATACTATTGGCCATACTCACAATTTTGTTCTTCTCCTGGGTCCCAGATCCTGGTGCCCGCTCTCTCTGTGCTGGCATAGGTGTTTTAGGCTGTGACCAGCCTGTTGGGCTCAGATTGTTGGGGCTGCTGGACAGGGCTGAAGGTGAAGCTTAACAGACAAGACAAACAATCCACACATGGATAAGCCAACAGAAGATAAACAGCAATAAAAAGAAAAAGCCCATTACTATTTGTTAAAGAACTATGAAAAAGTACCTGATTCGCTGTGACTTCGAATTGCATCCTGAAACAGAAAAGAAAAGCTGGTCAACCACTAAATAAGAAAAGATTTCCTCTGGGGAAGAGAAAAGAAAGGATGAGGATTTACAGGAACAAAATGAATTACAAAACCTCTAAGACATAAAAGTCTAATAACATACTCTATTCAACTCTCCTTGATTAAATGAAATATCAGTGGTCAATACCTCCAAGATTGGTTTTTCATCAAATATTAGAACAATTGGTATTAATTTTTCATATACAGTGAAAAACCTTATTTTATTCAGGCAAAACAATGCATATAACAAACATATTCTTGCAAGGAAAATTATTAGCTCAGATGTCTCTAAAACTTTGGAATCCTGCTCCAGTGAGAATACAAAAAAATGGGGGGGGGTTGTCTTTGGCACCCTAACCAAGCTCACGATTATCCCACTAGAAGTCAGGATGAACTGGACAGAAGGTGGATCTGATAAAGGTAAAGCACTATGACTACAAACTTTATCCAAACAAAAATCATGGGAAGACCACAAATCTCCAAGTCCAAAACCTACATCAATATGTAAGAAAACACATCTGAACAGGTACAGAGACTTAGCCAGGGTTACATAAAAAGGTGGCAGAAATACAGACAGAAAACATCATACATGGATATCAACCCATAAGCCCTCGTTCACCACAAAATGCTGCTTCATATCTTACGGGTAAGTTCTGAAATTAGTTACATTCTACTGATGTGAGAAATGAAAGGCTACCTTTAGAACTGATTAGGATCTATTTGCGGGGACCTCCATTAGACCTAAGTCCTAACTAACTTAAAAAATCTGTACTTGGAGAATTTATAATAGAATAATATAAAACCACTTGGCCCCATTTCCTGAAAAATGATATTTTCTGGGAAGTCCTTTTGTTTTTTGTGTGTAACTAAGAGACGTGTTCAACACAACTATAACTAGAATATTCCCATTCAATAACATCTTTACAAGAAAAAAGAATCATAAACCAAACTGTCCCCCACCCATAAAGCCTTGTTCTCGTACCCAAATGTAGTTAGTCCTCAGAATCAGCTGAAGAGGTGTGTAAGAACAAGGAGTCCCTCTGCACCCCCCACACTAGGATTAAGTATCTCTGAGAGCTAGAGGTGGGAAGCCCAGGAATCCATTTAAGTTTGGTAAGTTAACTACCAGGTGGGCAAAACACTGGCCAAAATTATTCTGGATTTCAACAGAGTATTCAGCTTCTGTAGCTCATAGCTATTATTAGTTAGACAACCTTAATTATCTAACTGCTTAGTTTAGTCAAAGCATAACATAGTGTATCATTTTTTTGGGGGGGGAGACTGAGTCTCACTATGTCACCCTAGGTAGAATGCCGTGGCGTCACAGCTCACAGCAACCTCTAACTCTTGGGCTTAAGCCATTCTCTTGCCTCAGCCTCCCAAGTAGCTGGACTACAGGCACCTGCCACAACACCTGGCTATTTTTTGGTTGTAGCTGTCATTGTTGTTTGGCAGGCCCGGGCTGGGTTTAAACCTGCCAGCTCTGGTGTATGTGGCTGGCACCCTACCAGTGAGCTATGAACGCCAAGCCAACACTATTTTTATTAACCAGGTTTATATTCCCATGTGCTAGCAATCTAGTAATCTTTTTCCCTGTATCCATTATACACTCTACAGTTTATTCTGTTCTAATTTCTACAGCTGCATTAATTTATCCTAGAAACAATTTTTCTATTGTCCTGAATCTAAGTATTAAAGACACTACAAAAATTTAAATAAAGCAACAATGTTCACTTTAAAAATACTGAATAACAGGCCCGGTGCAGGGGCTCACACATGTAATCCTAACACTCTGGAAGGCCGAGGCAGGAAGACTGTTTCAACTCAGGAGCTTAAGACCAGCCTAAGCAAGATCGAGACTCCTGAGCTCAGGCAATCCAGCCCCCTCAGCCTCCCAGAGTGCTGGGATTACAGGCATGAGCCACCGCACCCGGCCTTATTTTTTCGAAAAACCAACTTTTTATTCTGTTAAATTTCTGAATGATTCTTTTGTTTTCAATTTCATTAATCTCTGATTCGATTTTGGTTATTTCTTTTCTTTGTTGGGTTTGGGATCAGATTGTTCTTCTTTTTCCAATTCCATATGATGGTTCACGAGCTTGTTGATGTACTCTATTTCTGGTTTTCAAACATGGGCATCTAATGTGATAAATTTCCCTCTTACTGCTTTTGCTGTTTCCCATGGGTTTTGCTAACTTGCGTCTTCATTGTTGTTATGTTTGAGGAATTTAACATTTTCCTCTTTTATCGCTTCCTGAACCCAACTATCGTTCAACGTAAGGTTGTTTAATTTCCAAGTCTTTGTGTGGGGATGAACATTTTTGCTGGGGTTGAGTTTCACCTTTATTGCCTTATGGTCTCAAAAGATGCAAGGTATAATTTCTTTTAATTTTGTCGATGTTTGATTTGTATCCTAAGATGTGGTGAAGTTTGGAGCATGTACCACGGGCTGATGAGAAAAAGTACATTCCTTAGCTTTGGGATAGTGTCTATCAACCCCATTTGTTCTATGGTCGTATCTCTATTTAGTTTCTGTTTAGAGCAGTGGTTCTCAATCTTCCTAATGCCATGACCCTTTATTACAGATCTTCATGTTGTGGTGACCCCAAACCATAAAATTATTTTCATCGTTACTTCATAACTGTAATTTTGCTACTGTTATGAATCATAATGTAAATATCTGATGCGCAGGATGTATTTTCACTGTTACAAAGGGGTCATGACCCATAGGTTGAGAACCGCTGCTTTAGAGGTTCTGTCCAGTTCTTGCAGAGGGGTGTTAAAGTCCCCAACTATTATGGTGTTATGGGGTATTATATTGGTCAGACCCATCAAGTTCTGTTTCAATCTGGGAGCATTTAAGTTGGGTGCATAAATATTTAAAGTTGAAATATCTTACTGTATTGTTCCTTTGACCAGTATAAAGTGTCCATCTTTGTCTCTCTTAACTTTAGTTGCTTTGAATCCACCTGTATCTGACACTTAGTTGCTTAGTTGCTTTAGTTGCTTTGAATCCACTTGTATCTGTAATAACACTGCAATCCCTTTCTTATTTCCGTCTGCTTGAAATACTGTTTTCTATCCCTTAACCCTGAGTCTTGATTTGTATGTTAAGGCTAGGTTTGTCTCCTAGAGACGGCATATTGATGGCTTGTGTTTTTTCAATCAGCCAGTCTATGCCTCTTCAGTGGTAAATTCAGTCCATTGACATTTACTGAGAGAACTCATTAGTGTGGTGGAGTTCTATTCATCTTATTTTGTGAAAATCTGTTATGTACTTTTATCCTTTGTGCCACTGTGGAAGCTAAGTTTTGACCTTTAGCTTCTGGGTGTTTACTTTGCTGGTCCATTGTGGCGGTCAGTGTTGAGAAAAGGTCTAAGTATTTGCTGTAGAACTGGTCTTGTTACAATTTCCTCAGTGCTTGTATATCTGCAAAAGATTTGATTTCTCCATCAATTTTGAGGCTTAGTTTAAAAGGATACAGAATTCCGGGCTGAAAATTGTTTTGTTTGAGAATGTTGAAGGTGGATGACCATGCTCTTCTGGCTTGGCAGATTTCAGTTGAAAAGTCTGCTATCATCCTAATGGCTCTGCCTCTGTAGGTCAGATGGTGCTTACTACTGGTTGCTTACGAATTTTTTTCTTTCATCTTGATTTTGGGCAGGTTCATCACATGTGTCTTGGAGAGGCTCTGTTTGAGCTGAGATAACTGGGGGTTCAATATCCATTTGAAAGGAATGTGTCGGGGTCTTTAGTAAAACTTGGAAGTTTTCATTTAGGGTAGTCTCCAGTAGGGCTTCCATTCCTTTGGGACGATGTTCTTCCCCTTCAGGAATCCCTGTTATTCGTATGTTTGAATGCTTCATGGAGTCTTGTACTTCTCTAAGCTCCTGTTCTCTTCTCTTTTCTTTTCTGCTGCTTCAACTACCTGGGTTAGGGTTAACGTGAAGACTTTATCCTCTAGCTCTAATGTTCTTTCTTCTCCACGCATTAACCTAGTTTTTTTTTTTTGAGACAGAGCCTCAAGCTATCACCCTGGATAGAGTGCAGTGGCATCACAGCTCACAGCAACCTCCAATTCCTGGGCTCAAGCGAGTCTCCTGCCTCCGCCTCCCAAGTAGCTGGGACCACAGGCGCCTGCCA
>CAUYRH010048976.1:0-31379 GCA_963574655.1 Perodicticus potto | reverse complement strand
GGCCAAAAACTGTAAAAAAAAAAAAAATAGCCTTCAAAGTGAAGCGTGAGTATGGAGTAAGCTGACCTGACCAAATTCTGATTGCTGATTGTCAGCTGTGAGGCAGACACCAGCAATAGAAATGTGAGATGTTGCTGCCTCTGCCCCCAATGAGAGTGGCTCTGGGGTCTCAAAGAGGTGT
This sequence comes from Perodicticus potto, assembly GCA_963574655.1. Taxonomy (NCBI): domain Eukaryota; kingdom Metazoa; phylum Chordata; class Mammalia; order Primates; family Lorisidae; genus Perodicticus; species Perodicticus potto. The sequence goes on along the minus strand of CAUYRH010048976.1, from coordinate 31,198 downwards.
TGGGGTGTTTGGAAGAGTCTGATGGCTGAAGGAGAGGGGCTAGGGTTGAATCCCTGCTCTACTATGTTCTAGTTGTGTTACCCCGAGTAAAAGATTTAACCTTTCTGAGCCTCCATTTCCCCACCTGTAAAAGTGGAGCTATAACCTCAGGGAATTGTTGTGAAGATGAAAAACAAGACAGTGCATGTCCGGCAGCTAGTATCAAGCATAATTTCATTTTGTTCTTCAGTCTTCCAAGAGAGCCATACCCTGGGCCTGACAGATGTCAAGTTGAGGGTAAAAGGAAGTATATCCTGAGTGTTCCTGCCACACGGTCAGGCATTGAGACAGCTGGCCACCACAGCTCCCCACACGCAGCCAGCCTGCGTCAGTGGGCGTGGGAAAGAGACGTAAACGCTGATGGGCATTAAACACGAGTTAGACATGCCATTCCGCCCCACCAACACATTTCAAAAGTGCACATCACAAGGCTCTTGCTGAAGCCCTGGCATCCAGCCAGGGTCAGACCACAAAAGGAAGTTGTTTCTTCACTGGAGCTCCCGGGCGCCCAGGCGCGGCCACACCACTGCAGCATGCAGGGCTCTTTGGTGACTTCCTCTCCCATCCATTCTTTCTCCCATGGGCCCATTGTGGACGTCCCAGGTGGCCATGCCCCTGCCAGCCAGAAAAGTCAGCTTTCACCTGACCCTGCCTATGTCACCGAAACGTCAAGTCCGTGACATTCACACAAGGTCTGCTATGGCACCCCAGCAGCCTTCCGGGACCCTACCTTGGTTTTTTCCCCCTTGGAGTACCAAGGAAATGGTTCTTTTATCCACAGTTGGTAAAAATCACATTCCATCTATATCATCAAGGTTTGAAAGGCAGCCACAGGCCAAGAGGTAGCAGAAAGTCTGTGATGCAGCTGCTGTAAGTCAGGCCTCGTTCCCGGCAGACAATCTGCAAATATTTATTGAGGGTCTGCTCTGTGCTAGCTCTGTGCCCAGGTCTGCGGGGCACACAGAGACGCCCTGTGTGAGACAAGGAGCTTATGTTCTGACTGGGAGCTCAGACTGACACAGGAAACCGGGGGGTCCCGTTGACCCTCAGAATGCTTTTACTACTTGGCTGTGTGGGAAGGTCCAGGCCAAATACCAAGATGCTGGTTTTACTCCCCATGATTGGGTGCATTGTTGGAGTGTGCAGGAGGCTGTGCAAGTATTCTTGCTTTGCCCATGGACTTCCTTGCAAGCAGCACTGAATCCACTAAGTCCTCAGATTGTTTCTCAGGGGCCCCTCTGGCTTCTCTTTATTCTTAGTGAGATTTTTTCTTTTTCTTTTCTCCATTATCTTAAGCCACATCTGTTTTTATCCCTTCAAACCAAGAGGAAAACATACAGAAAATGTTTGCATGTATTGATTAGCCCTCACAAATACCTTGTAAGGGAGGTCCTGCTATTTTTGCTTGGCAGAGGAGGAAACAGGTTGAATGAGGTGAGTGGCATGCCCAGCATCCCTTAGGGAGCTGATCTTCCATCCTGTGTGGTCCCTTGCTCCTGGGGTTCCCTCTGAGCAGCAGGACTGGGTTAGTGTGTAAAGATACTGGCAGAGTCAGCTCTGGGCCTGGGCTTGCAAAAATGTCAGTCTATGGAAATAGGACCTTCTGAATATCACATAAAGAGACTCTAAATCCAAAGAAATGAAACATTTTCACTCACAGTTCCTATGTGCCTACCCATATGTCATAGGTTCCTATGTGGACGAACATTTATATTTACTTTTGTATGAATAGAAGTATAATGCCTCAAATAAGGGACAGTAGGATGTCTTTTGTCGGTTTATCTTGAGCCATTGAACTCTCTTGGCCAGACTGTGTGATTGACACCTCTGAGTGCCTATCACTGGTCTCACTCTTTTACAGCTCCCTCACTTCTCCTGAGCCCATTCACCTTCTTGCTCTGCATGAAAAAACACCTCTTGTTGAGATTTGAGGGAGCCCAATCCATAGCAAGACTCTTCCCCATGTGAATTCCGAACCACTGAGGTAGATCTTTGAGTTGATAATGGAGCATCAGCTTCTTCACCAGAGAAGCTGATGGTGGAGAATGCAATTCTCTGTACAGAAGCTGTGGACCTCAAATACTGAACCCCGGATCAGACAGACTTACCTCCCAGCCAGGCTTTGCCGAACCATTGTAGGTTTCCTCATGACCCTGCATTTGGGAACAGGCAAGAATGCAGGTTTCCGGCAGAGCCTAAAGGTGAAAGGAATTCTTAGTAGCTTCTTTTAACCTCACTAGATCAGAAAAGAGTACAGGGAGGGGAGAGATCAGGGTTACTACGTGGGTAAAGCCCCTTGCCCAACAGTGCAAACCATCCATAGCTACACACATGGTGGGTCACTCTCCATAATTACACCCTTCGTAGCCCTACATAACTCAGCCCTGGCTGTCTTGGAGACTTATCATGTGTTCCAGGGTTGAAGATAAATTTGTTGGTTTCTGCCTGGAGGTTGTCCTTGGATAGGGATGAGAGGGTGCAGAAGGGAACTTGGTGGTCTACAGGGTGTCTCAAAAGTTGCCCCTAAAGTCACTGTACATAGGGAAAATGGGATACTGTAGCTAAATGTCTCTTTAATTTACAAGATAGTCATTACAAAATTTTACCAAATATTTACAAAATATTCTTTGTGTGTCAGCCATCTCTTTGTAAAATTCTGTAATGAATATTTTACAAATAAGGGGATATTTGGCTACAATTTCCCATTTTCCCTATATATGGATACTTTAGTGGTGACTTTTGGGGCACCCTGTGTTGCAACATTTTTCTGCATTAAGAGGCTTAGTAATGTGGTAATGGTAATGGCGGTGGTTTATAACAAGGGGCTTAGCACAGTGCCAGGCACGTAGTAACTGCTTAATGAGTGTTTGCTCTTTCTATGCCTAATGGAATGCCTTACAAGACCATGATGGTTATGTAGAGGACCTTCCCCTCTCTATTTTCTTACTTGTCCAGTGGAGATGTGCTGAGCTCATGCCTAGTCCTGAACATAGTATTGGGTATGCAGTAGCTATTGGTGTGAGTTAATTCCAGCAATGAATTCCCTCCTGTCTCCGAGCTGAGCTCTTTGTCCTAGGGGAATGAGCATTGGATCAGGTGATACAGAGGGGGATAATGTGGAGTTGTGGCTCCATCACTGGGGGAGGGAGACCTAGGGCCTTAGAGGAAGGGAAAGGTGGTCCTAGCTGGTCAGAGATGGACACGGAAAGGGAGATAGAGGTGCCAAAGATAAACTTTCCCCTCCTTTTCTACCTTTTTCCATGTAGAGGGAGCTCACAGACAGACCCTATCCTGGTCATTGTGCTGAGTGATTCATGAGAAATCTCTCTCTTTTCTCCTTCCTTTAGTTTTTCTCTGCCTCCCTCCCTTGTTTCCTCACATTCTCTCCCCTCTGTCTTTCCCCCTCTCTCTGCCTTCCAAACTCCTGAATCTCCTGCCCCTCTAATTACATTAGGCTTCAGCCTTGGATCTGGCCCCTGCATTTTTCAGGCAATGAAAGCAAGCCCTGACTATGTTGTGACGTTCTTTCGACAAAACTGCCTTTTAGGTAAATACTTTTTGGGACCGATCTCACTGAATTAACTATCTGGGTCATTTGAATTTCTTCTCCGGGAAATAATTATGGCCTTTGGGAAATGTAAAGTGTACTGCAGTCCTGTGAGTGGAGGCAAAGTACGAGCCTCCCTCTCCCTGTGCTCCCGCCTCCTTCCATCTCTGTGTGACCCAGGGAACCAAATTAGCAGTGACTCACATCTCAGGGGCCCACTGTTGCTTGGATCTCTCTGGGGAAGTCCCTCAGGCATTCAAGGTAACTCTGCACATGAGGGAGATAATATTCCTGTTACTTTTCTCTGTGTGAGAGCAGTGACTTCCTTCCGAGTAGCTAAATTTTTTTTTGAAAAATAACATTCTATATATTCTCTTGCCAATTCTAGAAAGTGAAATAGGGAAGTAAGTGATGGTACAGTATTGGAAGGACTAAGGTTTGCTTCACGGTGCAAGGCAAGAACAAAAGCTCATGGACCTGAGTTGGGGAGTTGGGGGGTCGTTGTTGGGGGTAGCGGAGTCATTTGATTATGGTATGAAATGTAGAGGAAGAAGCTACCAGCCCCTTCTGTGGCTGGGGGATTCAGGAAGTCATGTTGGATATGAGAATGGCTCCTTTTCATCATAAAAGTGTAAGACAAGGAGGCCACACTGCCCTCGGCCTGAGCGAGGTCACCTCCTCCCAACATGCCTTGGGAGGCAGAACTGGCAGGAGGGAAGCTGGGGAAGTTTGCCTGGGTGCTTAACAATGTGCCACAGACTGGGGGCTTGAAAAGCAGAAATTAGTTTTCTCACTGTTATGGAGGCTGTGAGACCAAGATCAAGGTGCTGGCAGGGTTGGTCTCCTCTGCGGCCGCTCCCCGGCTGGCTTGTCAGTGGCCATCTTCTCCTCCCTGAATCTTCACCTGGTCGCCCTTCTGTGCATGTGTATGTCCTAATCACCACTTGTGATAAGGGCACCAGTCCTACTGGTGGTGCATACCCATGTGGCCTAGTTTTATCTTACTTTAAAGGCTCTCTCTCCAAGTATGGTCACTTTGTCAGGTACTGGGGGTTAGACTTCAACATTTGAATTTTGAGAGTACACCATTCAGCCTCTAATAGGCTTCCTGGGAGGGGAAGTGGGAAGTTGAAAGTTGAGTGAGTGAAAAATACTGGGACGAGTGGTATGCCCAGTGGAACCTCATGGGGCTCGTGTCCAGAGGCCTCAGGACCTCTCCAGTGTACTGGGTTGTCCCGACTGAAGTCCCTCAACCACAGGACAGCAAGAAGCCCAAAGGTAAGCTCACCAAGGAGGAAGGGAAGCCTAGGCAGCGACCCGGACCCACCAGGAGGAACCTGAAGCTGGCGTGTGTGTACACATAGGGCACAGGTGAGGGCTGGAGCCAGGCACGGAGAGCTGGGGCCGGGTGTTTCTCCAACCAAGCTTATGGAACTAGCCGAGCACATGAATGTGAATAAAAAGAACTGCAACCCTGCAGGCCTCGCCGGGGCTGCAGAGGCTGTGCAGAGGCCTGTGCAGGTGAGGCCACTGTGCAGGGCTGTGCAAGCTGCACACTATGTGGTCGTGTCCTGCAGTTGCGTGACTGTTTGTGAGAACGGCACTCTGGGAGGTGGGCTGTGGCCTGTGAGGGGCACTGTGGCTCTGCCCCCAGGGGAGGAGCATCCATGCAAGTCTACAGGACACTATGTGGCAGCAGTGGAAGCCACGATAGGCATGGCGGCAGGGCAGGTTCTTGTCTTCTCTTCTCCAGGCATCTGAAACCAAGACTGACCTCGTAAGTCTGAGGAAGGTCCAGGAATATCGGGCGATGGGGCTAGAAAAAGTCCAAAGGAGGAATTTTCTTCCAGATGAGGAAGGAAGGAAGGAATTGAGTGATTGAAGAACAGAAAGGGACACGACTGGTTTGTACCCTAGGCTGGTTAAATGGAAGATCTCTTTGAAGAGAATGAACACCTTTTGGGAAGAGATTTAAACATCTATGCTTGGATTTCGGTTCAAATTTTGACCAACTGTACATCCATAAATAAACCTGTTTCATTAATAGGGTAGAGATTTATGTACTGGCAATTTGACAGTTTAACTTATTAATGACAAAGAAGAGACTTGGATTATTAAGTCAGTTCTGTCCCAGATACAAGCCGGCTGCTGGCAATGAGTAAATACTCCATCTTAGGGTAGGTTTTCAGAAGCAGATCCAGAGACAGGGACCCACGAGAAATTGATTCACTAAGGATGTGCTCCTAGAAGGCACTGGGAAGAAAGCTGAGGAAGCAGAGAGAGTGCAGAACCCAGCGAGGCTGCAGTTCCCAGGCAGAACCCCCCAGCCTCAGCCTGGGCCCACTGTGCTCTGGAGGGTGCCCACCGCAGAGTTTGTCCTGACTCGAGGCAATGGAGCTGAACTTTTATAGTTCCCAAATAGTCAGTCTGTGACCACCCACTAGTTCTTAGCCACCTGGGGAGCAATAAGGGCCACCTGGGAGGTCATGGACATCCAGGTGCTTCCAGCTTTTGCTCCCAGGAGCAGAGTGCTTCAGGAGTCTGTAGACGGCCCCTCCTCCTAAGGGAGAGGCAGGTGTGGCTGTTAGAAGCAAAGCAACACAGCAGCTGGAGGCAGGACTAAGTAATGGTAGAAGGGAAGCCCTGGGTCTGGGCAGACCTCTGTCTGCTGTCTCCATTACCGAGTGGCTGGTGTGACTGGGGATTTGACTCCTTTCTCCTGGAATTGTTGTAAGTCCTGATTCAGTAAAGGAGCATGAAGCTTGGGTCAGAACCATTGAGGCTGAGGGTGTCTATTTAACCAGCTGTTACCAAGGGCAAGTGACTCTGACCTTCACTTTCCTGGTTGGCAGTGGGGGAATGAGAATTTCTCCCTCCCTCCCAGAGGGTTGTGAAGATAAAAGAGGCAGTACCTGCTAAGGGCCTGGCTCCTTGCTTGGCACACCATAGGAATGCGTAAAATGCCAACTCCCTACTTCCCCCCACCCTCCCTTCCTGGGGAAGAACCAGTTTCACCATGTTTGCTGAAAAGTCCCGGCAACCTGCTCATTTTGTTTATGTACCGTTCTGGGGAAGGTAACAATTTAGCTGGCAAATTGCACTGCCAGAGCCAGGGAGTTGGCGTATTAATTCCTGACTATTTACTGTGACAGCTTTAAAGCTCAGTATCTCAGGGAGTGCTGGGGCTCCCACTCAGTGCCCCGCAGAATTGCAAAGATGCTGTACCGTGCTACTCCCTGACAACACAAAGCAGTTCTCTGCACTGCAAGTTTCCAGCATCTCCTCTGCTCACAGATTGTGGGAGCAAGATCCTGGGAGTACTCAAGGCCCTGGCTGACTTTTTCTTGCCTCGCCTCCCAGTAGCTCAGGGAGAGCTACCCTTTTCCTTCCTGAGGACAGACAGGTCCGTCCCCAATGCTGTGTAGGTCTGTCTCGGGCCAGGGGGACATGAAGACCAGAGGTGATCCAGGATGATGACGGCTCCCTCTCTCTCCATCAATTCAATTCAGGCCTCAGGCAAATGTCCATGTTAGGTGGTATTATCCTCGCACTGCAGGTTGAGATATTGAGGTTTGAACGAGCTCTCACAGCCAGTGGGAGACATAAGCTGGACTGACTTTAAGGTGGGAGACACCAGGTCGCCCTGCTGCCTCCAGGTCTGTGTGGAAAGAAGTCCAGGGTCCTTCCTTGACATCACATGAGGCTTTTTAAAGAGATTGAGGAGCCCCGCCTGTACTTCATGCTTACATTCCCCTTTTCTATCTTCTGCTCCCACCTCAGAAAAATAAACTATCACAGAGAACTCCAGCGAGTGCCTTTTATTCCTTGGGCACGATCTTGGAGACAGCCTCACCCTCTATCCTGAGCAGCATATTAGAGCATTCCTTCCAAACAAATTACTTATAGGGAACAGGAGAACATTTTTCTTCACCAGAATTTCTCATTATGTGTAAAATAGCACTCATGCCTTTGGGTTGTTGGGACAGAGCTGTGCTTAGCAGAAGACCTGGCACCTGGTGACTCGTCAGTGGCCGTTCATGATTCTAATTGCTGTCAGCCTCCTTAGGTAGGGTGTTCCTTTGTGTCCTTGGTGAGTAGGAGGATGTACTTCACTTTAAATCTGTGCTGATTTGTGGAAAGGTAATTATGAAACAGTGGCTCTCTGTGACAGCTAAATCCAGAGAGGGATCGTTTCTCCAGCACTGTCCAATAGAACTTTTCAAGACCATGGAGAACTTCTATCATGCACACTGTCCAACACAATAGCCATGAGGCACACGGGGCTGCTGAGTGCCTGGGGTGTCATGAGTGCGTTTGAGAACGTGGGTTTCCAATTAATTTAAATTTAGATAGCCACAGGTGGCTAGTAGCTAACTGTTTGGAGCAGCACAGATGTAACCCTCATTTTACTGTGACTTATGGAGGCTATACAAACTTTAACCATAGCACACATGACTGTTCTAAAATAATTTATTGCTAAAATATACACCCCACTAAAAATAAGAAGTGTGATAGTGGGGTCATAAAGGATTTGCTGATCTTTCCTTGACAGTAACATGCCTAAGACAAACACTTATAACTGATCCATGATTTGCAGGGTGATGAAGGACCCCTTCGGGGGATCACAACAGTCACATCTCAGGCTGGTGATGTTCTCTTTCTCGAAATGAGAGGGAAGGTGTTTTGTATTCTCATCCAAATACTGTAGGCAAGTCTCAATTGATGTTTCTTGAAGACACCTTCCAAACCATCCTTTAATAACTGTATAATGTAAAATATTCTTACCTTTTAACTCAGTTATTTCATTTCTAGGAGTTTATACTGAAAAAATAACTCCCAAGTAAGGAAATAAAATTCTACACACAAAGACATTAATTATGGTGGCACTTACATTGATAGAACCTTGGAAACAAGCCATGTGTTCATTAACAGGACTAAAAGAACTGCAGAATAAAATATTGGAAACAAATCAAATGGTTAAGAAGGAAATGGCTTTGAAATCACCTATATCTATGTGATGGAATATTCTACAATCCTTAAACCATATAATTTTTAATTAAAATCATATTTATAATGGTAAGTTTTTAAAAAGCAGAATTGTACATAGAAAATACCTTTACTTATTCTCTCACTAAGTATAGCCTCTGGATGGGGGCTCGATGCCCGTTGCTCAGTGAGTAGGGTGCCAGCCACATACGCCTAAGCTGGTGGGTTCAAGCCCAGTCGGGGCCTACTAAACAACAATGACAACTGCAACCAAAAAATAGCCAGGTGTTGTGGTCGGTGCCTGTAGTCCCAGTACTTGGGAGGCTGAGGCAAGAGAATTACTTAAACCCAAGGGTTAGAGGTTGCTGTGAGCTGTGATGCCATGGCACTCTACCAAGGGCGACATAGTGAGACTCTGTCTCAAAAAAAAAAAAAAAAGAAAAGAAAAGAAAAAACTCTGGACGGTGTATACGAAACAAATGTAAGAAGATTCTGAGTGTAGAGAAAAGAAGGCAGGCCAACTAGAGACCTCAGGACAAATGAACAGTATGTTAGTAAACTTTCTGGATTTTCTGTTAGTCTTGTATACATCAAACTTGGAGCTGAAGAAGGTGGCAACCCAGAAACATCAATAGGTACAGATATTAAAAAAAAGAGCCTGACAAAAGGCTGAACTCTTCAGCCAAAGGACAAGGAAAGAGGCAGACTAGCAAAAAGAAAAATTTTAGACAGTAACTCTTCTACTCTAGCTAAACACCATAGAAAAAAGTGTGACTCCAACGCAATTCATGCTAGCAAAGGCCAAATGGGGAGTATAAATTTCCACCTTCATGAGGCTGTAACAAGGCATTTCAACACTCTCACAAGGGTGGTGTCAGAGAAGGCCAAGTAGGGAGTTGGGGCTTTCATCCCCACTGGACATGATGAGTTCCCTTCTACACAAACCCAGCTAAAACAGAAGGTTTAACTAAGACCCAAGGAATAACAGTAGGAAAATATCCAGGTTTCAATGGAGAAAGTCACTTATAGTACCAAGAACCAGAAAAATCTCAACAGAATGAAAAAAAAATAACAATAGATGCCCACAGAGGATCTGAAAGACATTTATAGAATACTTCACCCAAACAACAGACTACGTATTCTTTTCAAGTGCACTTGGAGCACAGAACAAGTTAGACCAAATCCTGGGCCATTAAAACAAACTTCAACAGATGTAAAAGAATTGAAATCATAAAGTGTGTGTTCTCTGACCACAATAAAATCAAACTAGCCATCAATAACAGAAAGGTAACTGAAAAATCTCCAAATACTTGGAAACTAAACAACACACTTCTAAATAATCCATGGGTTAAAGAGGAACTCTCAAGGGGAAATTAAAAAGTACATTGAGCTGAATGAAAATGAAAACACAGCATATCAACATTGTGGGACATAGTTAAAACAGTGCTGAAACAAAATTTGTAGCACTAAATAAATACATTAGAAAAGAGGAAACGTCTCTAATAATCTAGCTCCATCTCAAGAACCTAGGAAAATAAGAGCAAAATAAAACCAAAGGAAGCATCAGGAAGGAAATACTAAAGAAAAGAAACTAATAAAATTTAAAACAGAAACAATAGAAAAAAAAAACAGTGAAACAGAAATGATCCTTTGAAAAAATCAATCAATTGATAAACCTCTAGCAATATTGACTGAACAAGAAGGGAAGATGCAAATGACCAATATCAGTAATGAAGCCGGGGATATCATTGCAGACTTTAAAAAGAAAATAAGGGAATATTTCAAGAAATTACACACATAACTTTCACAATTTAGAGAAAATGAATCCTTTCCTTGAAAAACACTATCACAACTCTACATTAGCACCAAAACTAACTTGAATATCCTTTCAACTATTAACAAAATTGAATTCATAATTATAAAACTCTCCCAAAAGAAATCTCCAGGCCCAGCTGTTTTCACTGGAGAATTCTACCAAATATTTAAACCAATTCTACACACATTTCTTCCAGAAAAACAGAAGATGAGAAAATACTTCTGACTTTATTTTATGAAGCTAGTATTATCCTGATAACAAAATCAAAGACATTACCCACCCACCCCCCAAAAAAGAAAGATAAAACTACAGACCAATGTATCTCATGAATATAGATGCAAAAATCATTAACAGATTATTAGCAAACAGAATTTAGTGATATGTAAAAGTGTTTCATACCAAAATGGAATGAAGTTTATTCCAAGGATGCAAGGATGATTCAATATTCAAAAATCAATGCAATCTGTCATATTAATAGACTAATGAAGAAAATTACATAATCATATCAATTAATGCAAAAAAAGCATTTGACAAAACTCAGCATCTATTTATGATTTTTAAAAAACACTCAGAAAACTAAGAATATAGGAAACCTCCTCAAGTTGATAAAGAGCATCTATAAAAACCTTACAATTAACCTTATACTTACTGGTGGAAGGCTGAATGTTTTACCCCTAAGTTTAGGAACAAGGCAAAGATGTCTGCTTTCTCACCACTCTAATTTAACATTGTATTGAAATTCCTAGGCAGTGCAGTAAAGCAAGAAAAGGAAATAGAAGTCCCACAGATAGAAAAAAAAAGTCCCTCAGATAGGAAAAGATGAAATGAAATAGTTTCTATTTGCAAATGCCATGACTGTCCACAGAAGATTCCAGGAATCTACTCAAAACAAGAGAAAACCTCTTACAATAAGTAAGTTTAGTGACGCCATAGGATATCAGACACACATATAAAAATCAATTGTATTTTTATGCATTAGCAATGAACATGTGACAATTTAAATTGAAGACACAATACCATTTATAATCAGTTAAAAAAATGATGTAGGTATAAATCTAAACAAAAATATGTAGGACTAGATAAATCTAGTATGTGCAAGACTTGTATGCTGAAAGCTATAAGTACTATTTTAAAAAGCAAAGAAAATTTAAATAAATGGAGAAACATACCATATTCGGTGTTTGGAAGACCCAACACAATAAAAGTGTCAATTCTCCTCAAGCTGATGTATGGATTTGAAACATTTCTTATTAAAACTCCAGGATGATTTTTTTTAAGATACAGAACAGTATTTTAAAATTTATATGGAAAGACAAACTAAAATGGTTAAAATAATTTTGAACAAAAAGAACAAAATGGTAGGAGTCCAACTCAAGACCTCTATTTCCTGAAATAAATTTGTGCAGAATCCAATTTTCAGGCTTACCATACAGCTACACTAAGACTGTGCATGGTAATGGTGGAGAGGACAAACATGGGTGGAACAGAGGACCCAGAGTTGGACTCACAAAACTAAGCCTAACTGATTTTTGACAAAAGGGCAAAAATGATTTGACGGGGACAGGTAGACTTTGAAACACTTGGTGCAGAAACAAACGGGCATTCATAAGTAATCAAACAAACAAAACCCCCTCCCAAAAGCACTTTAATCTGCGTCTCACAATTTATATAAAATTTAACTTTAAATGGATAACAAGCTTAAATAAAGTTAAGTGGAAACTGTAAAACTGTAAAACTTTCAGGAGAAAACTTAGGAAAGCTAGTTTGATTTGGATTTCTGATCTTGGTCTTGACTAATATATTGGGCAATAACACCATTCGTGGGCAAAAACAAAGTGTGATTTTATGATGTGAATGCTGATTCACTTTGGTGACTTATAAATGGTCTCTGAAGGCCACCATAGGAGGCATCTCAAAACATCTTCAGCAACGGCATCACCAAGGTATAAAATGTATGTGGTTTTCCAGAGTAATGTTTTTGGGGGACCAAGTTCATTTGGGTGTAGAAGTTCGATATGACCTTGAAAACAAGAGAGGCTTTTCCCTTCATAATTTCACACTCGAGGTGGTATTTGAACTACAATTCTGAGCGTCTCAGGGACTTTTATCCTTTAACAAGGCAGGAGGCAAGAAGAGTCTCTGAGGTGCTGTCCTTCCTGAGGATGAGAGGGCCCCTCTCCATGTGAGCACCTTGGAAAACCCAAGCACCTCATGGCTAGTTTGATTCAGGCGTTTTATGTGGGCACAGGAAAGGGTGTCCTTTTTCCCATGCAGAGGCTGATTCTCTCCTCATTAGCTGCAATACTATGAAGCCCTTTTTTCTCCACCATTGGGAACCTTTTGTCAGCTTCCTGCAGGCTCAGGAGGTTTCCAAGCCAATTCTGCCCTCAGCCTAAAGGAAATTAAGAAGCGTATGCCTAGCCCAGCTGCTGCTCTGGTCACTCGTTCCTCTGGGGTCCCTGTCTGGGTTCAGGCCCTGCAGTGTGATCTGCATTGCCCTGCTCTTGCTTGCCCAGTCTCCTTGTCCCCAGATCAGGAGATCCATCCCCAGATAAGGAGAGGGCCAGGCAAGTCAGCTGAGTGGCCCCAAAGCTGACTCAGAGCTCGGACCTGAGTCAGGATCTTCCAGCAGGGCCCAGCCCACTATTGGGCTGTCTTGCTTTTGGGATTTCCTGGCTGTCCATGAACTGCCTTACCCTATGACTTCTCAAACCACCTGTCTGGCATATACTGCCAGTCACTCCTCAGCTGCAGCTCTGTTGGTCAGATGGCTCTGGGGTCATCCTGGGAAAACTAGGTTTGGTCCTGGGATGCAACAGAGCACTAAATCCTCTCTCACACCAAAGTACAAGGCTGCAGCTGGGGTTTATTCTAGGAGTATTCCAATGCTTCCTAGAAATTAGACTAGATCCATATACAGAACTGGATAGTTCTAGAGAACTGATAGGGAAGTATCCCAGGCTTTGCTTTTTATTCCAAGGACAGACCAGGTCTGTCCAGGAGGGTATCCTGGAACCCAGGTGTCCACAGGGAGCCAAGTCTACTCCAGGAACCCTGAGAAGGCAGCGTAGTTCTATGGTCAGTAACGGTGGTTCTGGAGGTCATGGGCAGAGTACCCTAAGGCCCCAGGCCAAGCCTGGGCTGTAGGCACACAGCCGTTTCTCTAGAGGGGTAGCGTCCTGCAGCCAGACCAGGTAAGAAGGAAAGCCCTGTACCTGCTTTAACTAACTTTGCCCAGGAAGGGAGGCAGAGCATGAGGAGTTGTGCCGTGTCTGAGCTATGCTGTAAGGCAGACCCAAGCTTGTATGAGAAGTCTATCCTGGGACCCCACCCTCATTCTCGGGTAATCCTATTGTCTTTCCTAGAAGCCAAGGAGGAAGGCCTTCTGAGAAATTCTGGCCTAGGAGCTCCTTGACTGACTTCCAAGGATAAATTAAAAGAAGCAAATCTTCTAGGTAGAAAAAGCCAATTCCTATCCATTTTCTTAAGGCTTCTGTGTTGAACCCAGTTAAGCCAGAGGCCAAGAAGCTCTATATCCACCCTAAAATAAACTCATAAGACGACTCTTCTTAGAAATCCAAACATCCAGTGACATTTTTGGAAGCCAGTGCTCAGTATCAGGGTGTTTGATGACACAGTAACAAATGACTCAGTAAAGGGACCTGCATCATGGGAACTGCAGGTGCTGTGGACACTCTCCTTTGTCACGTGGCCAGGGATGTTGAACTAAAGAGCCTAGTAAATGAACATGGCAGGAGAGAGTGAGAAGGAGCAGGGGGTGGAAGAGGCCAGAGGCTGGTCTTCCTGAGCCACTGCTCCTGGTGACATGGGAGAGAGGACAGGTGTTGGGGGGGGTGGTGTCTGAGAATGAGAGAGTGCAGAAGAGGTCAGTGTCCAGGATGGGGACACAGGGATGGAGGATGTTCTGATCCTAGTAATATTTTTTAATTCTCCTGCTTTCTTGGATAGAAAAATTAGTCTTTATGCTAAAAGGAGTTTTCCCATGAATGATTTAGGGAAATTCTGACAGTTATAGTACTTTGGGGGAGGGATGCCAAGTGCAAACCCAAGTCAAGGCCAATGGAAAGCCTAGTTTCAATGTTCATTGAATGTCCACTTCACTCTGGGCATATCACACATGTTAATATACCTGTGCCTGTGTCATCTAGCATGAAGTATTCTAGGCCTTCCCTCCCTAAAATACCTATCACTACGTAGATTCTGAAAGACTTCACTTGTTAATTTAGACACAGCTTTATGTAGCCTACTGACTTAAGAATCCTCTTCATATGTTAATAGGATTTGACTCAGGAACTTCAAGGAAAGCAGATAGAAATGGGTGTGAGAGACAAAGATGAGAGAGGTGTGGCTGCCTACTGGTTGCTCACAGTAGAGTAAAGGAGACAGGTATGGCAGCCAATAATTACACCACTATGTAGTGGGTGTTTAAACAAGGCTCAACGCTGCATTTTAGAGCCCAAAGGAAAGATGAGTAACTGCGGAGCAGGGGGAGGAAGGTGAGAGGAGAAGTGAGTTGAGGAATATCAGGAGTGTAGCAAGCCTTGTATGGGGAAGAGAAGGCATTCAGTCTGGCGATGGCTCAGTGTGGGCTGAGTGCAGAGGCCAGCAAAGGCACGGCATATTTAGGGAAGCATAGGGAGCATTGTGCCCTGAGGTGTGCGTCACAATCCTGGGAGCGGAGGCTGGGGAGGGAGGCAGCCTTGTGAGCCAAGTGGAGGATTTAGGGCTTTATCCTGTAAGCTATTGTGGAGGCAGAGGTTTCTGAACAGGAATTTTTGTGATTATCTTTTTTTTTTAGGCCTGCATCTGGGTATTCTTCCTTCCTTTTAGGCTGTGGGTATTCATGGAGTTACACCGATAGTGAGCCTGTAATTTCGTACGACCCTCCCACTTGCTGAACCACAAGAAACTAACTTTCTTTAAGAACCCCAACCCAACTATCATATCTCAGGAAGGGGTGGTTCTTGCTGGTAATTTCAGGCCTCTCGCTGCCTGGTCACTCAGCAGATCTCCAGCCTGGGGCTGCAGTTAGCCTCCCACAGACCCTTCTCCCCTCATCCTTCTCACCTGTGCTCACCTGCCTTCTTCAGGCAGGGACAGTCTGCCCCATGTTCTGGCCTGTTCTCTCATCTTTATCTCTCATATTCATTCCTATCAACTTTCCTTGAGGCTCTTGAGTCAAATCCTATTAACTCATGGAGAGGATTCATAAATCAGTAGGCTACGTAATGCTGTGTCTAAGCCTTTTAGCACTCTGAAGGCCCATGGAAGAGTTACTTGGGCCAGAAGTATCACAGGGTTTCATCAAACTTATTTTTTTAGCTTGACATGCATTCCTTTTTCTTAGCACTCTGAAGGCCCATGGAAGAGTTACTTGGGCCAAAAGTATCACAGGGTTTCATCAAACTTATTTTTTTAGCTTGACATGCATTCCTTTTTTCTTAGTGTACAGAGCTGGATTTGAAGATCATTCTTAAAGAAACATTTGCTGGTTTGAGCTATTGTTGAAAGCGTTTTAGCCTTCCTCGATTCAGGTCACTAATGTTGAGTTTGTGGTTGTATTTAAGAAAATTCTCAACAAATCATAAATATTTTAGAAAGCACATTGAATTTTGGGAGCTTTCCCATTGTGAATTCTGTGCCTCTCTTCTTTAGTGTCAATAATTAGGTAGTGGATGACAGGGTGCATAGGGGACATGGGTGGGTTCTGGAATCAAACTGCTATGCTTCAAATCCAAGTTCTGCTGCTTGTTGTGTGGCCTTGAATAACCTACTTAGTTTTGTTTTGTCTCAGTTTTCTCATTTATAAAATGGGGGTGATAATAGTATCTACTACATAGAATTATTGCAAAAATTAATGGATGAAAAAAATTTAATGCAGTGCTGGGCGCAACATAAGGGCTTGGTACATGCGATGGTGTTGATGGTGATAATAATTCCAAGGCGCAGCTGCTTTCCATGCTGTCTGACAGGAAGACAGGGAAGACAGCAGTAAAATTGCAGTGGTGTGGAAGGGATTAAATTAGTAGAACTCTGAGATGGTTTGAGCTATGGGACACGGATCTGTCTTCCCAGTGGACAGCACTGGAAGAGTTTGGGGAGTATTTTTCTATGAATGAGATTCATTCAGGCTGGGGCGGACAATTATTTTTACGGAGGGGTAGAGAGGATTTTAAATGTAGCTTTGGCCAGAGTCAGGGGACATGAGCTGGGTAAGTATTATCTCTTTGAAATGAGATGGCTCTCGTCACAGGGTGTGGAGAAGTATGGAAAAGTGAGCTATTGAAAAAGACAAGTGTGAAAGGAAGAAAGTATTTCCCTTTTGCTTGGGTACCTGAGTTGTTTTGAGAGCAAAGTGCCAGCAGGCTCAGAGTTAATAGAACAATTGTTGGAAGCCCTCAGCTCTCTTCTCGCACCAGAGTCTCCAGGGGCAAAAGGCTCCTCAGCCGCTAAGGAAGGAGGACTGGGTCCTTCCCACCCCAGCCGTGGAGCCTGTTGCTGCTGCTTAGAGTTTAGCCTGGAAGGTAGGAAGGGTCTTCATGAATTTCACCGTCTCAAGTTGTTTTTGTTTATAAGCAGGGAATGTGTTGAGGCCACTGGAACCTTAAGTGGTCCCCCAAGCCAAAAGTCCTAGTGATTTTTCTGCCCCAGATTGGGTAGATGGAACGGATCAAATGCTCACTGTGGTCGGGCTGGGGAGTGCTGCTTGAATAAGTCCTGTGTCCCCACATTCTTTAGCTGTTCCCAATGATGGTGGACTTCATGGGACATTAATAGATGACCAGCCACTAAGAGAAGGGATGTCTTCTTTTCATTCCTCAGCCCTCCATTTTTGTGTAAAAACAATTTTTTATTATCAAGGGCTTCACATCAAAACTTTGTTAATTAAATAATGTTAATTTTAGAAAAATAGAAATTCCCTTTCCAGCAACACAGTTATGTGCAGTCTTAGCTATGCTATAAATATAGTTTTAAAGATTTGCAACTAGCTTGTAGTCTAGGTTTTCACTAAACATTATAAGTATCATTAGTGTTGTTATATAGGTTCCATTATTATTTTTTAGGGCTTCATGACATATTTTCCATTGAGTTACTATACCATTATTTATTTAATAATTTCACCCTAATGCACACTTAGATCATTTTCTACTTTCGCCTATGATGGTGATTGCTGTATGAATTGCCTTTGTATTATGTTTATAGTTGGTTTCTTCTATTAAATTTGTCCTACAGATTAAAATCCAAGAGGTAGGCTTACTGGGTTGAAAGGTATGAATGATTTTATTCTTTTTCATACCTATTACCTTTCAAAAGGATCAAATCAATTCACAATTTTACCAACTATGTATGATGGCACCGTTTCTTTTCCAACTTCGTTTACATTGGCTGTTGCTATTAAAACGTATTTTTCTTAGTGAAGTATCTCAAGAATGGAAAAATATCCAATGTTATCAGTATTAATATGAAACCAATATATAGACAACTACACGCCCACACAAATGATAAAACACAAATATAGTCTAGCAAGGAGAGAGGAGAGCAGGGAGAGGAGAGAAGAGGGAGAGGGATTGGGGGAGGAGGGAGAGCAATTGACGGGATCTCACCTAATGTGGACAATGTGAGGGTGTTCAGCACACCCCCGGGTGAAAGGCTCAACTGCATCTTGAACTTTACCTTAGAATTGAAAACAATGTAACCTGAGAATTTGTACCTCATGTTAATTTGAAATTAAAATAAAGCGTGTATTAGGACAAGCAAGGTGGCTCACGCCTGAAATTCTAGCACTCTGGGAGGCTGAGGCAGATGGATTGCTTGAGTTCAGGAGTTCTAGACTAGCTGAGCAAGAGTGAGACCCCATTTCTACTAAAAAAATAGCTGGGCGTTGTTGCAGGTGCCTGTAGTCCCAGCTACTGAGGAGGCTGAGGCAAGATGATCACTTGAGCCCAAGAGTTTGAGGTTGCTGTGAGCTATGATGCCATGGCACTCTACCAAGAGTAGCAGAGTAAGACTCTGCCTCACAAAAAATATGTATTATAAATTTTTAGCCTATATGCTTAAACATAGTACCCTACATCTGCTTCAATTGCATTCCTTGGATTTTTAATATCTTCCCTCTTTCTAACCCTTAAGTCAGAAAGACCTACCAATCTGCCATGCTGTGCTGGTCTTGACTTTCTAGGACATTCTTACAAACCCCAATTTAATCCTAAATCCATTTTCATTGATTCTTAAATGCAATTAGAATCTCCTCCCTTCCTGCCCCTGGCTTCTACCAGATTTGATTTTCTTCCAGATTCTTCTAGTGTGGCACATTTTCTATCTGGTTGACTCCTCTAGAGACCACTGCTCCCTCTCTCATTAATTCAGACATTTAGCACAACTGGTGAAGAATCTTTCCCCATACATTAAATTATAATGTGTTTTCTCTTATTTGAGTTGTCTTTTGCCATTTTGTTTATTCATTCATTTCAACAAGTATTACGGAGTGCCTACCATATTCTGGATGGTAGAGATAGGACAGTGAAGATATGGGCTCTGCCTCGGCCCTCGTCCACTCACATTCTCCTAAGGGACACAGACTAATAATGTATATGTCAGGCTGTATAAATGCTAAGGAGACAAATAATAAGGTTGGGTGAAAGGGCATAGACTGCTGGGGAAATGTGAACAAGGGTGTGCTGGAGCTGGCTGGCACCAGCTCTGGGAAGTTATGTGCCTCTCTCTCCAGCTTCATATTCAATGACCTCATGGTGGTAGCTTGAAATTGGCCATAGGAGGAATATTTAGATCAAGCACAAAAAATGCGACAGTTCAGGAATAGCTGATTTAAAAAAACTTGCCAGTGTATAGTTAGATATAGGATTATTATTTTGTGTGGGTTGGTCAAAGAAAATTTCACCCAGAAAGCACCATTTGAGGAGAGGTACCACCTTGGAGGAGGTAAGGAAGGGAGTTATATGTATGTCTGGGGGAACAGCATTCCAGGCAGAGGAAATAGCCAGTGCAAAGTCTTGAGGCAAGATAGGGTTGGCATGTTTTAGATGTGGTAAGGAGGCCATTGAAGAATATTTGGAGGGGGGTGGAAAGAAGGAGAAAAATGGTAAGAGATGAAATGGGAGGCAAGGAGATAGGGGACTGGTAGGTAATAAGATCAAATATAGGCCTTGTAGGTCATTGTAAATATTCTGACTTTTCCTTCTGATTTGAGATGGAAACCACTGGAGAATTTTGAGCTGAGAAGTGACAGATTCTGATTCATGTTTTAAGAGGATCAGTCTGGCTACTGTGTTGAGAATAGAACTGTGAGAAGGCAGAATTCCAATCTCTAGAAGGCTATAAAAATAATCCAGGAAAGAGTTGATGGTTGCTTGGATTGGTGGTGGAGGTGGAAATGGTTCAATTCTGAATATGTAGTCAAGGAAGAACTCATGATATTTGCTAATGGACCAGATGGGATGACTCCTTTCCATTAAGGCCTTTTCTGTATTCACTCTGAAGAGATTGTTTCAGTTCAGGAAGACTGAAGGCATGGTAGCAGAGTCTACTACCCAGAGGTTTATTTGGTTTATACTTCATTCTTTACACAAGTCTTATTACAAGGAAAGATTCCCTTTCAACCATGTTTGGTTCTGAATAATTCAGTCCTAAAGAAGTTAGCCAAATATAACTGGAGGAAAGTGCTAGATGTCCACAAAAGTCCATTTTACCCCCACCCCCACCCCCACCCCACACATAGCAGCAAAGTTTGCACTTGGCATGAGACATCTCTGGAACCAAGTATGGGCCAAGTATAAGTATCGCTTCTAAGTGACTGTCAGAAGCAAGAAAAGCTATTTTTTTGAAATTTCTCTTTTTTTACCCCATAAGCTCAATCACAGATGTCAGATGGGCCTATGACTTGGCTTTGATCTTGTAGCCAAAGACTATGGAGCAGCAGGATGGAGGGAACTAAGGTTCAGTGTCACTATGTGGAGCAAACTGCTTACCCCTTTCAGGACTGTTGTATGATAAAGGAAATACAAGCTTTCTCATGCCGTGGCTTTCTGGGAGTCTTCCATTGTGCAGCTTAACCTTTACCCTGACTAACACAAAAGCCGATTCCAAAAGAAACAAACAAACCAGCAGAAAATCAGAAAGTCGAAAGTGACATATTCCAACTGCTGAGGAAAGCCTGAAGGAGCAGAACCAAAGGCAAAGGGCCATCAAGCAGCTGGGAGCATCTACAGAAGACTGGCCATGATTAGATGGGAGCAGTGGGTTCACAGTTACAGGGAGTAGAAGGATGTTGGTGAAGGAGAGGAAACAACATTAGTGTTAAGGCAGGAAGATTTTTCTGGCATGAGGTCAGTATGGTCTAGGAAGTGGGGCTGAGGACCACGTATGGGCCTGTAGGGGAAGTCGTTCCACTGTGGAGAAGGCAAATATAAGAAGTCATCCCAAGAGAAGATATTCTTGCAGACCCTGAGGAGATGGGCAGGAATGATCCAGTAGATCTTTTGAAAAATATCTTTTATTGGCTGTTCATTAATCTAATCTATGCCAAGGGAGGAGGGGAAGACGCCTAACAATCTTCCCCATTAAAGTTAATGGGGAATACCCTATAAAGTCTAAGGGCAGAATATGGTATGATGAATCTGTATGATTATTTCATGAAGCTTCCAAAAGATAAAGCCCTTAAGAGACGTGTTTATTGGTGAAACATTTTATATCGGTGTACGTACCATGAGCTGGAATGTAATTGCTGAGGATAAGGTGGGAAACAATTACCAAGCCTGACTCCAGCTGGCGCTGCACCTGTGGGAATGCAGTAAATAATTGCTGAATCACAATAAATATAAATTGGTGCACTGGGTGAACACTTCCAGAGAGCCAACACATGCCTCTTTACTCTCTTTAAGAAGCTGGGCTTGGCTGGCACTTGGAGAGGCAGCAAGATTTCCTCTGAGACTACTTTGAAGGCTAGGACGGTGTCTTTGGTGGGAGGAAAGAAGCAGTGCCCAACACTCCAGGGCTCTGGGGAGGAACCCGTGGAAGCCCAAGTTTCAACTGGAGGAACCGGCTTTCTGCCTTCTCTGTAGCCCTCCAGGCAAGTCCGCAGGGAAAAGAGCTCTGCCTGCTTCCTTGCTTTCTGCATTCCCCACACTTTGTCACTCTGCAGGGACATTCCTATAGTTCTGTTCCATATCTCCCATATGCCTTGGTCTCTTGTGGTTTGGCCTTTAGTGCACCCCTCTACAAAGGTGACTCCTGCTGGCGCTGTGCAGTAGTTCATGGGCACATGGGCTGTGAAGTGGACCTGCTTGGGTTCAAGTCCGAGCCATGCCATTTACACATATCAGCTCTGTGATGTTGGGCCTAGTGTCCTCATTTATGAAATGAAGATAGTATTCGTATCTATTTTTCTCACTAGACTGTGACCTCCATGAGGGCATTTCTTTTTCTTATATTCCTAGATGCTAGAACAGCAATGCTTTTCTATGATATGAGTGTGTGGAAGAAAGTTGGTATCCAGCTGCAGTCGGGTTCTCCATAGAAGAGGCAATGGGCTGTCCTATCCTAATTACTTGTGTATGTGCCTAGGGGGCCTATCACTTTAGGCTAAAGCCTATTAGGTACAAGGTGCAGAAAAAGAGTGGAGACAGGGTGGGGATTGGCTGCTGGAGTCCATCTGGTTAGGGTTCTCCAGGGTAACTTGAATTGAATAGGGAAGGGCAGTCATGAGGAGCATCTTAGGAAAGCACAAAGAGGTTACCAACTGGACTTACATTAAGCCAATGTGGCATATTACTTGTACAAAGGACCATAATTATTCTTCTCTCTATAACCATGCCTCTTTGCAATAGCACTTTGCAGCTCTTCCTATCAGGAGGTGAAATCTCTTTCCCTACCCCTGGGTTGGGAATCTGGGTTGGTCTCATGGTTTGCTTTAGCCAGTTAGAAGTTAGGTAGAAGTGTCAAAAGCGTCAGTTCTAAGTTTAAGCCTCAAGAGGCCTTTTGTGGACTTTTCTCTCTTCAGTACCTGTGTCTAGTCATGTGAACTAGCTCAGGCTGTCCTCCTGGATGATGCAAGATGGAGTGAATCAGAGCCAAGTCAGCCCAGTTTTCTGGGGTGGGCTTCAGAAATGTGAGATGGCACAGTGATTGTCAGCATAGCCAGCTAACAACTGACCTGTGGCTGACTGCAGACGCCTGAGAGCCTAGCCAAGAATAGAAGGACCACCCAAGTGAGTCCAGACCCAAATGTAATACACATTTCATGTATCATGAGCTAAGTAAACTGTGGTGGTTTTAGGACACTTCATTTTGCAGTTGTTATGTAACAATAGACAAGTAATACATCATTTAACACAGTTGGGTTGAATAAGAAAAAATGATATGTGTCCTTTAGCCCATATTCAGCTCTCACTGCAAACAAATGCCATTGCACTTGAAACTTATTTTATTTATTTATTTATTTATTTAGACAGAGTCTCACTATGTCACCCATGGTAGAATGCTGTGGCGTCACAGCTCACAGCAACCTCCAACTCTTGGGCTTAAGCTATTCTCTTGCCTCAGCCTCCCAAGTAGCTGGGACTACCACTAGGTGCCTGCCACAATGCCTGGTTATTTTTCTGTTGCAGTTGTCATTGTTGCTTAGCTGGTGCAGGCTGGGTTCGAACTCACCAGCCTTGGTGTATGTGGCTGGAGCCGTAACCACTGTACTATAGGTGCCAACCCTATTTATTTATTTTTTGAGACAGAGTCTCACTCCGTTGCCTGGGCTAGAGTACAGTGGTATCATCATAGCTCATTGCCACCTCAAACACCTACATTCTAGAAATTCTCCTGCCTTGGCTGGGACTACAGGCCTATGTCACCATGCTCAGGTAATTTTTCTACTTTTTGTAGAGATGGGTTCTTGCTATGTTGTTTAGGCTGGTCTCAAACTCCTGGTCTCAAGTGATCTTCCTGCTTGGCTTCTCAGAGTGCTAGAATTATAGGCATGAGCCACTGTGCCTGGCCTTTAAAATTTCATTTTAGCAGGCATTATAGGGGGAAAATTTCTTTCTTTTTTTTTTTGGAGACCATTTCACTTTGTCACCCTTGGTAGAGCGCTCCAGAGTCACAGCTCACAACAACCTCAAACTCTGGGCTTAAGTGATTCTCTTGCCTTAGCCTCTCAAAGTAGCTGGGACTACAGGTGCCCACCACAATGCCTAGCTATTTTTTGGTTGTAGTTGTCATTATTGTTTGGCAGCCCTGGGCTGGATTCAAACCTGCCAGCTCTGGTGTATGTGGCTGGTGCCCTACCCTCTGAGCTACAGGCACAGAGACAGGGGGGAAATTTCTAACTGATGTCTGGGTCATATTAGCACAGCTGGTAAATAGGACAGTCAGTCCACATCCTGTCTCTGAAGGCTCAGTTCTAGAGCCTACCTTGTCTTTGGACATTGTTTTCAAGTAGAGCCAGCTGGAATATCCACGTGGCTCACAGAAGATGTACCTCAGCTTCATCTGCCACTTCATGGAGGTGTGTGATGCCAGGTAAGCATAGGAAGTTGAAGATTGTAGCACTGGCAAGTCTAGACTTGAAACCTGACACTGACTAGCTGTGGATATAACCTCCTTGAGTCTTGGTTTTTTCATCAGTAAAATGGAGACAGTCACACTTATCTCACAGGGTCATTGTTAAGATATTAAATGAGATAGGTCATGTATGGGGCCCAGCTTATTGTAGGATTGTTGTGAGCATGGGGGAGGTCATGGAGGTGTGGAGAGCCTAGAAAAGGTATTTCCTCCCACGCGAATGGGGAAATAGTCCCAATGTCCCCTTGCCAGCTACAGGCCTGGGTTAAAATCATCTCAGAGCCATTGGAGGAGGCCTAGGGCAAGGGAGCCTGCCTCTCCACCTCAGAAATTCATGAGCACGGCTGTGGGCTCTGCTGTTAGAGACTTAGTTGATGTCCTGGTTAAGACAGGGCCCCACTCTTGGCACACCATCTCTACTCTTTGTGCTGGTGATAGAGCGTTTAGTAAGCCCAGAAGTGATTTTCTTGATGGCCAGGCTCATGTTTTCCTCATAGAAGAACATGCAAGTGGAGAATGGTTTGCTCATTTGCAACTAGTTTCCTCTCCTTCCCCACCAGTCTGCACCCCACCCCTCAACATTGCTCCAATTCCTGTGGGTCAGCGAGCTGAGCCCAGGGGTGTGGATTTATGCCCATCAGAAGTCTGATTGAGGGTTAGGAAAAATCATCTGAGATGTGATGACAATCACAGGCACAGACCCTAGAGTTGTGGCTGCTGTTTCTTTTCATAGACTGCTCCCAGGGGCCCTTGGTCCTATGCAATTGCCAATATCTGCTTAAAAGGTTTGTATATTCCCCATGGTTGTAGAAAACTTTAAAAGGGAAAACACTTAAGCTTTGGGTCATCCCCTCTTCCTGTCACCCTAAATTTCTTCCCTTATATACTCATATGCATACATTGATATGCAAATATGAATTTTCTCTCTCCATATATTTGTATGAAGAGAGAATACATATATGTAAACTGGGAACATGCTCACTAGTAGCCTTTTTTTTTTAATACTTAGTAGATCATAAATGTCATTTCTGATCAGTAAACATTCATTAAAAGGCCACATTTTGGAGGCAAAAGACAAATTCAGTGCATATGGGATTTGTTTAGCAGTGTTGCTAAAGGCATGAGTTTGAACATCTTAAGAAGAAGCATATATTTTTCCAACTCTGGCCCTGGACGCATTTGAAGTTTATCATCCTGAGTTTTATATTATTGTTTACAATTACTATTATCCTTCCATATCTGTATTTCTCAGTACGGAAATTTTGTCAATTTTCAGCAGATAGTTCCTTGTTGTCTGGGACTATTTTGTATAATAGCATCCCTGGGCCCCCACCAACTCTATCCTAGGAGAGCCCCCAGATCTATGTGATAATCCCAACTGCAAGCATGGTCCAGAGTGGGCCATGCATTCTTGTCTTGGGCTAATGATGAAATCATCCGAGATTTTCCTACATAGATATATTTAAGTTTGATGACCTTTTGTTCTAGTTTACCTGGGACAGCACCAGGGACTCTTGTGGTTCAGGTGTATTTATTAATAGCATCTCCTTTCTCTCAAAAGTATCCTTGTTTGGATGATAGGCTGGTTGGTCACCTTAAGTATAAGACCCTGCTTTAGTAATGGATAGATTTGTCAGGTTCTGCTCAAGAAAGACTAAAAGTGCCAAGGGTGCTAAGCTTGTCTTCTCAGTTAATCTGTGTGTCTCATGGTCAGTGGTTTCTACTGGGGATGCTATAGATAGAACCAACCTCTGACTCCAGAGCTAAACAGTAGGGCAATCAGCAACACAGGCACATTTTAAAAAATGTAGGCAAGGATTGGTTTAAGGACAGAGATAGGCTGGAGAAACAGAGGGTCTGATAACCCCTCAGATCCAAGAAGACCTAGAGTGGTATCATTCCCCTTGAGAGAGCATGATCTAGAGAGGCCTGCCAGGTTCCATGTTTTACAGAGTAAGAAACTGAGGTCCAGAGAAAGGAAAGGAAGCAGAACCTCAGGATAAGAAGAGCTTAAGAGTTTCCTTGCCCTCCCACCTCGGAAGCTTGCATATATACAAGGGGAAGCATATACACAGGGGAAGGGTTAGCCTCACTCGAAACCTTGAACTGGGTCATAGATACTACCCAGGCAAGAGGCAGAGGTAGAACTCAGGAATCCCTCCCAGTCTTAGACCTGAACTCTTTATTTGGTCCATTTTGTCTCCTTTTAGATTTCCTTTTAAGATGTTTAAACCTCTATCCTCCCAGGTACATCTACAAGATGAAACTGGTTTGGAAATATCAAATGTGTCCCAGAGAGGGTTCCCAGAAGCTATAGGAGATACACATTTAACAGTTGCTTAAAAAACAAGCACAGTGAATGAGAACCTTCTCTGGGCTGATTTGAGAAAGAGATTCCATTATATTTGACCTTGGAGAACTTCTTGGTAGCTCACTAATGCTTCATTCAGTCTGAGCTTGGGAAGTTTGCCCTCAGGAGCGGTGCCTGAGTAGCAGCCAGTTGTCTGGAATGTGGAGGAGGACTCATCTCAAACCTGCTAACTCTGGAAGAGTTGGGCTCCCAGCATGGAAGGTGGCTCAGGGGGACGTGGCTGCAGACCCCACTTCTGCCTGATGCTGCTTCCAGCTGGATATTCAAGCATTCTGAATAATCTCTATACAGGACATGCATTCTGTGGTGAAAACTGTTTCTCACCATTCTTTATTTTTATTTTGGGCCTTTTATGGGATTGGTACTGCTTTCAAGAGACCTGTCAGCCATTCTTTGTGGGTATCTCTGTCTATTGACATATGATTTGCTCTGTGTTGACTAGACTTGAATCTCTGGCACTACAACCATCTGGAAGACCACAGCATTTTAGGAGAGGAGGTGCCTTTTCTTCCACGAGTTTCTTGAATGTTTTTTCTAAACCTGTTCATCTAACCTCACCTTGGATTCAAGCTTCTCCCTAGGAGAGGTATATTGCTTCTGGATTATTAGAGCAAACACTATTCTGAACAGATGTGGCAGAAAGCACTTTGGGGATTAAATCAAGTTAATGTAAATAATACTCTCATTTGTTGGGCACTATGTGCTATATCTTTCCTAAGCACTTCGATAACCTACCTCATTTAATCCTTATAACTCTATTGTGATGTATTCATTAGTAACTCCCTCATTTTACAGAGTATAAAGTTGAGGCTCAGAGAGGTTGAATTGCTTGCTCCAGAGCACACAGCTACTAAATGGCTGAGCTAGCATTCAACTTTAGGTCATGTGATTCAGAGCCTGATCTGAACTGCAGCATTGTAGTCAATACCCAGAGAACTTATGGGAAGGTCCCATTGACCCCTTCTCTCAGAGGCATAAATGAACAGTGCCTATTATTGGGGATGCAGTGTGGGGTCACAAACAGAGGTCCAGACCTGAAGTCAGAAGGTCTGGATTTGAGTAGCAACACCTGTCCTGCCTGTATGACATTTATTGTGAAGATTGAATGCTACAGTGAACATAATTAAGGTCTTTGTAATTGTAGGTTGTGACGGCTTTTTATAAAAGATGGCACTTATGTATACATACATACTTGTTTCTACCTGTGTATATGTGACACAATGCCACCATCCCCACCCCCACACGTCCTATGATGATGCTCCCAGTTGGAAAAGCTGTCCTTGGGACTGGGATTTTAAAAATGGAAGGTACCTTAGAGATCACCTATACATTACAAATGAGGAAAATGAAGTTTGGTAGGACATTTCTTTGCACTTTCCCCAGGACTAGCTGAATGACATTGAGCGTTAGAGACCAATGACTTGAGGGTAGGCAGGAACCAAAAGAGCTATGACCTTAATTTACATGCCACCAAAGGCATTTGAGTTTGTGAACATAAATTTATTATGCTTGTCTAAGAAAATGTAATATGTGTATTGGAAAGTTTGGATCGCAGGAGGATGAACACAGTCTAGATTGGGAGAGGAGCAGAATCTTCTTTAGAGTCAGAGAGTTGGTCAGGATTGCTGAGGCGGGATGGACAGTCCTACATGTAAGGGAGGGTATTCAGAAAGCTTCACTGCCTGAGGGACCTGATGCTGTTTCTTCTTTCCATACCTTACCATTACACTTCCATGTGAAATGTACAGTGTTCCACAGCTCCCCTACCTGTGGGTAATTAGGTTTTATTATGTTTGAGGAGGTTGGCCTGAGAGTATATATGTGATATCCATGAGTAGAAAGTGGTCCAGTAGGGAGACTGCACTGAGTCTATGAACTGGGGTGAAAAAGACCAGGTAAAGATTTGATCCTATAAGGTAGAACTGACTTGGGCAAAATTCCATACTAATTCCTCCCGTGATGCTACCAATTCTTTCCTCAGAGGTCCAGATGACCCCACACTCTTTTTTTTCCCCTAGTTTTCCTGCAAATGCCTGGTCTTAAACCAAACTAGATGAGAGGGTACCAACAAATAATCCAGGTCTACAGCTGACAAAACAACCCACAGCACACGTCCTGCACTCAGATGGGGACTGGAGGTCAACTATGTCATCTTTCTTTATGGGAGAGAGCATGTTATTATTCTAATTACAGTGTACTGGGCTTGACTGGGAACTAAATATAGATATATGTGGCTTCTAGAGACAGGCACCAACATTCCTTTGGCTTTCTTTGCTATGTGGTTTTCTTAAGACAAATTTTTGCCTTGATTAGAAAAAAAAAAGGCTGCCCAAAGTGGTACTGTTTTATGCATTTTCAAAAGGGCGGCCTGCATTTGACCAGTGCTGCTGTCACCTGTGCCACGTTCATGGAGTTGTTCCCTACCATTATTTTCCCTACTGTCATGTGTGATTGTAAAAGGAACAGAATAGGCAGCCGCATTCTGTGTTCCTCTATTGCAGTTTTTGATTTCTGGGCTGTTTGTATCTCTTAATGAAGAACTACGTACTCCATCCCAGCCTAGGTGGGCCCAAGAGACCTTCTCCCTGGAGAAGATATGGAGAGAGGTTTGGGCTGACTCTGCAGCAGGAGAGGAGGAATTAGCGCTGATTGAGTTCCCGCTGTGTGCTCCCCTGTGCCACATGATTTTGCTGATCACTGCAGAAACCCTGGGAGGTAAATGAATTGGAGCCTGTAGATAAAGAAGCAAATGGTACAGTTGAATCTGGGCCCATGTCTGTTCAGTCCAAGCCCATGCTCTTCCTGTGTTATATTAGGGTCAAATTAAACTGTGGCGGGAAGTACAGACTTCTTTGTGCCCTTTCTTGCCCATGTAATATCTCTGGGGAGGTACAGTGCAGGGAAAATGAGAAAAGATAGGAAGCAGTCTCACTACTTCTGTCCTCAGGCAGGCCTAATAAATCTGTGTTGACAAACTTGCATGCTTTCGGCGGTGTGGTGGAATATGCTACCGTGAGAGAAGCGCAGCGAATAGGGTGTTGGAGAGAGAGGTGCCGTATTGGATCCAGAACCCACAGACTTGCCCTGTTGGAAGGCGTCAGCATTCATGCTCTTAAAATCATTGTTGGTCAAATCAAGCAGGCCTGTGAACCAGTCAGGTCAAGGACTGCCATGTTGGGAATGCTAATTCAAATGTCCCTTTAGGTGTTGACCGGCAGTGTGTGCCCAGCCAGCTGCCGATGTATCCTGCCTAGCGTGTCCCTTTAGGTGTTTTTTTTTTGGAGACGGAGCCTCAAGCTGTCACCCTGGATAGAGTGCCATGGCATCACAGCTCACAGCAACCTCCAATTCCTGGGCTCAAGCGAGTCTCCTGCCTCCGCCTCCCAAGTAGCTGGGACTGCAGGTGCCCACCACAACGCCCAGCCAATTTTTGGTTGCAGCCGTCATTGTTGATTGGCAGGCCCGGGCTGGATTCGAACCCGCCAGCTCAGGTGTACGTGGCTGGCACCTTAGCCCATTGAGCCACAGGCGCCAAGCCGAAAAATTATATTTAAACTAGAAAAACGAAGCAATTAAAAAAAAAGAAAAGAAAAATCTTTAAGGAAACTGTTGAAATTAAAAATAAAATAACAATAATGAAAAAAAATAGACAAGCAACAACAAAAACCACAAAACAAAACAAAACCGAGAAACAAAGCAGTATATATATCTTGCTGATATTGTCTGGGCAAGAGGTGATCTTCTGGGGTACGATATGTTAATTGCAATGTTGATACAGCTGAACAAAATGGAGATCAGTGGCCTCTAATGATTTCTCAAACCCCGCAGGGTGGAGAGCGTAAATCCTCCTCAGCCTGTTTAGAAGGCACTTTAACTTGCTAACTTGGGCTAAGCAGAAGCTTTCCCAGGAAAGCACTTGTTGCTGGGATCACTCCTTAAGTGGCTATCCACTTACCCAGTGTGCCAAACCGGTCTCACCCAATGCCCCTGAGGGCTAAGGCTGCAAGGCGTCTCAGTCCCCACCTTTAGGCTGCTCAGTCACTAGATTACTCGCTCCCGCCCGATGCTTGTTCTGAGACCCTGAGGGTGGAGCTTGCCAGGGCAGTTCTCCTATGATGGCTCCACACAGCCCACCACCAAACACTGGTAGCTCCGTCTGGCTCGGTGGCTCAGTCTGGAGCCCCAGACAACACTCAAAGACCTCCTCACTCTTGCCCCAGTTGTCCCAAGGCAGTTCAACTGAGTGCCAAGTCCAAAAGAAACCTGAACAGCTCACAGGTAAGGCCTTTCCAGTTTGCAGTCTTGCTGTTGTAGCCACAGCTGCCGGCAGGATTAGACTGAACGAACACATGCAAGCACTTGCCAGATCTCCACTGCTTTTGCCTTCCTCATGGGTCCAGAAGTCTCACATTGTCTCCCTGTGTCCCCAAAGGTATGTTTCTGGGCAGATCTCGCCAGCCAGAGATGCCTGAATTCTTCTCTCCTCAGTCTCACCATGCCCAGTTAGAAGGAAGCTATTACTCGGCCACCATGTTGGCTCCTCGTGGATACTGCCTTTTTAAAAAATATTTTTGTTGGCTCGGCACCTGTGGCTCAACAGGCTAAGGCACCAGCCATGTACACCTGAGCTGGCAGTTTCAAATCCATGCCGGGCCCGCCAAACAACAATGACGGCTGCAACCAAAAAATGGCCGGGCATTGTGGCGGGTGCCTGTAGTCCCAGCTAACTCGGAGTTGGAGGCAATAGACTCACTTGAGCCCAGGAATTGGAGGTTGCTGTGAGCTGTGATGTCACAGCACTCTACCCAGGGCGACAGCTTGAGGCTCTGTCTCAAATTTAAAAAAAAAA
>CAUYRH010048974.1:0-10493 GCA_963574655.1 Perodicticus potto | reverse complement strand
GGTAAAATTTCAATTCTTTTGATTCTGTTGAGGTTTCTTTTGTGTCCTAGGATATGATAAATTTTGGAGAATGTTCCATGGGCCAATGAGAAGAATGTATAGTCTTTATCTGTGGGATGGAGTGTTCTACATATGTCTATCAAGCACAGTTGTTCTAGGGTCTCATTTAAGTCCTTTATATCCTTGTTTAATTTCTGTTTGGAGGATCTGTTCAGCTCTGTAAGAGGAGTGTTAAGTCCCCTGTTATTATGGTATTATAGAAAATAATATTGCTCAGACTGAGTAAGGTCTGTTTCAAGAACCTAGGAGCATTTCATTTGGGTGCATAAATATTTAGAATTGAAACATCTTCCTTTTGTATTTTTACCTTGACCAATATAAAGTGACCATCTTTGTCTTTTTTGACTTTAGTTGCTTTAAATCCACCTGTATCTGAAAATAAGATTGTAACTCCTCTTTTCTTCTGCATTTCATTTGCCTGAAAAATTGCCTTCCAACACTTACCTCAGAGTTTTAATTTGTCTTTTGAGGCTAGATATGTTTCCTGCAGACAGCAAATGGATGGCTTGTGTTTTTGAATCCAGTCAACCAATCTATGCTTCTCCAGTGGGGAATTCAAGCCATTAACATTTATTGAGGTAATTGATAAGTGTGGTAGTGTTCTATTCATCTTATTTTGTGAGAGTCCATTGCTTAGTTTTATCCTTTGCATCAGTGTGGAAGTTAGGTTCTGTCCTTTAATTTCTGAGTTCTTATTTTGCTGTTGATCCATTTTGACGGTCAGTGTGTAGAACAGGTTGAAGTATTTCCTGTTGAGCTATTCTTGTTGTGACGAATTTCCTCAATGTTTGTATATCAGGAAATGATTTGATTTCTCCATCAATTTTAAAGCTTAGCTTCACAGGGTATAGAATGATTTCTGGGCTGGAGATCATTCTGTTTAAGTAGATTAAAGGTAGATGACCATTGTCTTCTTGCTTGGAAAGTTTCATCTGAGAAGTTTGCTGTCACTGTGATGGATTTGCCCCTGTAGGTCAACTGGCGCTTACTTCTGGCAACTTGAAGAATCTTTTCTTCTGTCTTGACTTTGGACAGTTTCATCACAATGTGTCTTGGGGAAGCTCGGTTAGAGTTGAGGCAACCTAGGGTCCGATATACCTCTGAAAGGAGAGTGTCAGAATCTTTGATGTTATTTGGAAAATTTTCATTTATAATATTTTCTAGTGTGGCTTCCATTCCCCTGGGGCATTCTTCTTCCCCTTCTGGGATACCTATAACTCGTATGTTTGAATGCTTTGTAGAGTTCCATAATTCTGTCAGTGAACGTTCTGCTTTCTCTCACTTCTTTTCTGCCTCTTTAACTATCTGAGTTATCTCGAGAGCTTTGTCCTCTACCTCTGAGATTCTTTCTTCTGCATGGTGTAATCTGTTGTTGATATTTTCTATTGCATCTTTAAGTTCCCTAATTGACTGTTTCAGTCCCTTCAACTCTACTATATCCTTTTTATATTCTTCATAGCATTCATCTCTTAACTGATTCTGTTTTTGGATTTCCTTTTGGTTATTTTCCTCTTTATCAGCAGTTTCCTTCATTATTTCCTTCATTTCTTTGATTGTTTTCATCATCTGTATTCTAAATTCCCTTTCTGTCATTTCTAACATTTCCTTATAGGTGGAATCCTCCTCAGCAGCTACCTCATAGTCCCTAGGGGGGCGGGGGTTGCTCTGGACTAGTTTTTCATGATGCCAGGAGTTTTCTACTTATTCTTCCTCATGAGTGATTTCTTTTATCTGTTTCCTTGCCCTAATTTTCCTTTCACTTCCTCTTGCTCTTTAAGTTGCCATGCCTCTGGACTGGGGTTTTGATGAGTCCTTTTGGTACAGGACCAGAAGAATGTGAAGATTGAAGAGCAAGAAGGAAAAAAAAGAAATAAAAAAAGAAAAGAAAAGAAAAAGGAGAAAGGAGAGGGGGTGGGTACAAGTGACTACTGACAAAAAGAAGAGAGGCACAGAAAGAGGGGGACAGGAGCAATATAGGTGTACAGTAGAGTACTTTGACCCAACTTTAAGTAGCCCTAACGTCTCAGGGTGCCAGGTTGGGTGGTTAGGTCAGCAGCTCTTTGCCAGCCTGTTTGGACACAGTACCCCACCTCCACCAAGTAGACAGATAAGACAAAAATACAATAAATCAAACCAAAACAATAAAACCGAAAACTTTAAGGGATAAAATTGGGGGAAAAAACAAATAATAGGGGTAGAAACACCAGAAAAAATGAAGTTCTAATTGTTGAAAAAGGCAACAATGGAAAATTATATTTAAACTAGAAAAATGAAGAAATAAAAGAAAAGAAAAATCATAGGGAAAATGTTGAAATTAAAAACAAAAAACAAAACAAAACCAAAAACAACATAGTATATGTATATTGCTGAATATTGTCTGGGCAAAAGATGATCTTCTGGGGTATGATATGTTAATCACAATGCTGATATGGGTGTACGAGATGGAGACTGGAGGCCCCTAATGATTTCTCAAACCCCGCAGGGTGGAGAGCCTAAATCCTCCTCAGCCCACTTAGAAGGTACTTTAAATTGCTAACCTGGGCTAAGCAGAAGCTTTCCCAGGAAAGTGCTTATTGCTGGGATCACTCTTTAAGTGGCTATCCACTTACCCAGTGTGTCAAAACCAGTCTCACTCTATGCCTCTGAGAGCTAAGGCTGCAAGGTGTCTCAGTCCCCGCCTTTAGGCTGCTCAGTCACTAGATTACTCGCTCCTGCCTGGTGCTTGTTCTGCAACCCTAAGGGTGGAACTTGTTGGGGCAGTTCTCCCACAATGGCTCCACACGGCCCACAACCAAACACTGGTAGCTCCAATCTGGCTCGGTGGCTCAGTCTGGGGCCCTAGACAACACTCAAAGACCTCCGTACTCTTGCCAAAGTTTTCCCAAGGTAGTTCAACTGAGTGCCAAGTCCAAAAAACCCAAACAGCTCACAGGTAAGGCCTTTCCAGTTTGCAGTCTCACTGCTGCTGTACTTACAGCTGCCGGCAGGATTAGACGGAACAAGCACATGCAACCACTTGCCAGTTCTCCACTGCTTTTTCCTTCCTCATGGGCTCCAGAAGTCTCACGCTATCTCCCTGTGTCCCCAAAGGGATGTTTCTGGGCAGATCCTGCCAGCCAGAGATGCCTAAAGTCTTCTCTCACCAGTCTCACTGTGCCCAGTTTCAAGGAAGCTGTTACTCAGCTGCCATCTTGCTCCGGAAGTCCCCCAAATAAAAGAAATATTTTAAAAGTTTAAACAAAAAAGAAGAGGGACATATTGTGTTAAAGTCAGTTTTACATAGATGTTTCTTCCCCTAGTTTATCCAATTTAATTTTTATTAGTTCAGAACATTTATTCTAACTCAGTGGCAAATCAAAGTACATTGTCACTAAAGTGAAAAAAAAAATGGTTTTGCACCTTCCAGGGCATGAACATTACACAGTTCTTTACAAAGCAGATTGCAGGGTGCCCTCTTTTTTGAATATTATAATACTTTAAATGTAAACTAGAACATACATAGTACTAAATTTGAAATTCGGAATTACTTTTTTATGACATTCCAAATTTTAATTTTTGTCCCTTTCTAATTTATAAATTATTTATTATTAGTCTCCCTGAATGTTGACCTAGTTTCCTATTATTGCATAAACTATAAGATATATATATTGACACACACATTAATAGGTAATTTCTCAAAAACCAAGGGTGCAATTATGATGCTTCCATTTTCCCACTTAAAGGAGATGCTTTCTGTCATCAGGCTTTTCTGTCAGATGCTTGAATGGCATTTACAACTATACAAAGAGTTCAAATTGGGTCATGTGGCTGTGTTGAAGCTGTCTAGCAGTTTTAGCATAATCACCATGTTGCAGGAAAAAGAATAATGGGGACTCAGATATAAGTGGGAGAATAGATTCTGAAGCCTGGGAGTATTCGTCATAATGAAGAGGGAAAAAAAGCAGAGAACCAATGGGAGGACCTATTTTTGCATGAGGGAGCTATGTGGCTTAGTGACAAAGAGCTTAGTCTCTGGCATTTGAATCCCATTTCTCAGCTGTGTGACCCTGTATAATCTATCTCACCTCACTATGCTTTGTGTCTCTCATATGCGACAAGAGGATAGGGGTAAGGCCCACCTCACAGGCTATGGTGAGGATGAAATGTGCCAGCACATGGAAGATACTAAGTGGCATGCCTAGAACTTCAAAAGCAGTAGTTATTGTGACTATTGCTGTTAAAGACAAGGAACAAGAAGGTTTCGAACACATAAGTGTTTGGCTGAATAGTCCAGTCAGAAATGATATCATTCACCTTTCCCACACCTTTCAGCTGCACTTATAACAAACTCTCATTGTTAACAAGGACTCTCTCCTTGATCAAACTTTAGTCAGGCTCCTCTGAGCTCTTTTCTTAACTAAGAAATGTCCTTGGTCTGCTGAGCCTAGTTTTAGCAAAGAGTCCTAATAATCCTAGTTTTAGCAGGAATCTTGCTAAGCTAGTTTAGCAAAAATTCCCCCAAACTCAGATGTCCAATGTAGTTCCACATTCCCCACCCTTCATATCACACCAAATTCCTCTTAGTAATTACCACCCAAAACTCCTTCACTCTGCCCATTCACTTTAAATCCGCAGCTGTCCTTGCTATATTTAGAGTTAAATTCAATCTCCCCTATACCGTAATTCTCTTGACTTCTATGTCAACAGTCTTGAACAAAGTCTTCCTTGCCTGTTTAACTATGTCTAGTGTAAGTTTTCTTTGACATTTGGCAAGATAAAACCAACATTCCCTACAAAGGTATCTGACTGAGATAAAAGGAGAGAAGAAGAGAGAAGAGCAGCACCCACTCTCAGGCCTGTTCATCTCCTTGTCATTCCAAGTCTTTCTCATCCTCAACATGGTTATCAGTGTCCGGTCAAATGGTTTCAAATGTCAATGAAGATTGTTATTGAAATTCATACATAGTAAAGTATAATTCATCAACCACCACATTTGAAAGACTTAAAATTGAGAAAACACGGAGTAAGGGGCAAGAATTGAGGCACTGAACCCAAAGAAGAAGAGAGAGTCTGATATGAGGAAAAATGGGACCAGAGTGGGCTCTGCATACTTGAAACACAAACTGACCCATGAACAATGTTGTTAAGCGTGATTCCATGATCTAGAATAGAGAAATATTTTCTACTGGGCATTATTTATCAAGAATATTTGTCCTTTTATGTATTAAAAACATTAAATCTCTAGAGTAGTAAAAAAAAAAAAATGACCACCCAATGTCATCCAATACATGATATGACCTTTGTTCAGATTGATGATTCATAAATATTTATGCCTTTGTCATTAATAACATCATTCTTTTTCTTTTCACCTCTTCGGCCTCCCATCCTTCCCAAGCATAGTGAATAGTATTGATTTTATCTTTGCCTTTAACTCTGCCCAGAGTATTTGCCTAGTAAGAGATTTCTCTCTCCTACCATGTTATAAGCTGACTGAGAGCGGGAAAACAACATTACTGTTTTCATATATTTACGCATACACTCATATTCCATTTTCTGTGGTAATAAAAGAATACTTTAGGGACAAGGCCTGTGGCTCAGGGGATAGGGTGCCAGGCCCGTATACTGAGGGTGGCGGGTTCAAACCCAGCCCTAGCCAAACTGCAACAAAAAAGTAGCCAGGCGTTGTGGTGGGTGCCTGTAGTCCCAGCTACTCAGGAGGCTGAGTCGAGAGAATCTCCTAAGCCCAGGAGTTGGAGGTTGCTGTGAGCTGTGTGACACAATGGCACTCTACTGAGGGCAATAAAGTAAGACTCTGTCTCTACAAAAAAAGAAAAAAAGAGTACTAGAGGTTGGGTAATTTATAATAAACAGAAATTTACTTAGATCATAGTTCTAGAGGCCAAGAAGTCCAAGAGCATGTTGTTGGCATCAGTTGAGGGCTTTCAGCCTATATCATCCCATAACAGGAGGCTGAAGAGCAAGAGATCATGTACCTGGGAGAGAAAACACAAGAGACAGATTTTGCTTATGCAATAACTGACCCACTGCAATGATAACTACATTCACCCATTCATGAGAGTTCTTCCCTCGTGACTCAGTCACCTTTTAAGAGCCCAGCTCTTAAAACGGATGCATTTAGGGTTAAGTTTCCAGCATAAAAATTTGGAGGGAGGACACATTTAAACCATAACATATACTTAATATAGAATCTTGTAGGCATTATGTAAATATTTTTTATTGAACCAAATAATTTATTTTGCAAAATACATATATACCATAGACGTGAGTTGAACTCCTCCAATACATAAAGCAGAGGTTTGGTCTTCCTCTAACCTGAACAAAACACAGCTTCACTAACTTCTCTAGAAATCCCTTCATAGAGTCAGAGTCATTACATTAAAGCACCATATCTTCGATATGGGGCCCAGAAATCTGGATTTTTAAAAAGGTGTCCCACAACTCATTTATTTTTTTCCACATTATAGTTTGCATAATTTTATTATATACTAGAGAAAATATGTGGCAGAAAGAGTTAACAGTGGGAGAAGAGGAAGGGCAAAAATTGATCAGATGAAGATAGGGAGGGGGTGTTTGGGGAGATTTAGTATAAGGAATTATCTCACTTGATTATGGGGCCAAGAAGTCTAAGATCCACAGTTTGTGAGCTGGAGACCCGAAAGAGATGATGGTGTACCTTCAGGAAGAATCTAAAGGCATGAAAACCAGGAGGGCTACTGGCATAAGTTCTAGCCTGAGCTCAAGTCTAAAGTCAAGAGAAGACCAAGTTCCAAGATTGAATTTCAGTCAGACAGATAGAAAGAATTCTTTCTTACTCAGGCTTTTATTCCATTTACACTTTCAATGGATAGATAAGACCCACCCACAGTGGGAAGGGCAGTCCGCTTTACTCATTCTACAGATTCAAGTGTTAGTCTCATCAAGAAACATCTTCCCAGACACACCCAGAATAATTTCTAACACAATATCTGGGCACCCTGTGGTGTAACATCTATTAACTTGTAATAACAACAACAATAACAATTAACTTGTAACATCTATTTACTATCTGCACCAATGGTTCTCAACCTGTGGGTCATGACTCCTTTGGGGGTGAAATGACCCTTTCGCAGGGGTTGTGCAAATACATCCTGCATATCAGATATTTACATTACGATTCATTACAGTAGCAAAATTTCAGTTATGAAATAGCAACAAAAATAATTTTGTGGTTGGGGGGTCACCACAACATGAGGAACTGCATGAGGAACTGCATTAAAGGGTCACTGCATTAGGAAGGTTGAGAACCACAGACTACATTCTAAGTATAGTGTATACAGAACACTGTGTTCACTTTTGATCCAGATTACTTAGGTTCTAATCTTAACTGTGTTTCCTATATGAATAACTCAAAGTAAGTTATTTAATTTATCAATTTCCTTATCCATAAAACAGGGGTAGTAACAGCACTTTCCTCAGAGTTGATGAGAGTATTAAGTGAATTTAAGAATGGCTAACACTTGGGAAACACTATGTAAGTGTAAACTGCCATGCTTATATAACCCAACTAAAGGTAGCTTTTGAAAGACCCAGAATAACATTATCTTTATTCCTACTACTCTTTTACAAGTTAAAAATTCAGGGTAAATGTTATTTACCTTCTTTCTCTCATTTCTCTAGAGCAGACATCCTCAAACTTTTTAAACAGGGGGCCAATTCACTGTCCCTCAGACCGTTGGAGGGCCGGACTATAGTTTAAAAAAAAAAAAAAACTCTGAACAAATTCCTATGCACATTGCACATATCTTATTTTGAAGTAAAAAACAAAACAACAGGAACAAATACGATTCACACCAACACATGTGGCCCGCAGGCCGCAGTTTGAGGACCCCTGCTCTAGAGCAATATGAACCATTTTCTTTCTAAAATAAAATGTCTTAGTTAGTTTTCTCTTACTGGCATTTACCTTCAAAATTCCTTTGGCCCCACTGACCTGGAAGAAGTCTTGTCCTCTAGCATAAATAATTTGTCCTTTAAAAAAAGATAGAAGTAATAAAAATTTACTTCAGTTTGAGTTTTCCATTTACTCCTTAAAAGAAGGTATCTCCACAAGATATCTTTTCAAAGACCAAAATTTATTTTCATATGAAGAAATAGTACTGATAAAGTTACCCAATAAACACACACACATTCTCAATTCTTCATTTAAAGTTAACATCCCTGCCTACCAAAAAAATAGCTCACTCTCTAGTATCTTTAATACCAATGTTTACTGGTTATTTTTTCAAGTCTAACTTTGATAAATGTTTTAGTCTTATCTACTCTAGGAAAAAGAATTTTACTCCAGCCTTCTCTTTCTTCTTCTCCTCCTTCTCTTCCTCCTCATCTTCTTCCTCCTTCTCTCTCTCCTTCTCCTTCTCCAAATTCTCAAATGATTTGTATATGATTTCTGATCATGTCTTACCTACACATCACCTTTAAAATTTCCTGTCACCCTCA
This sequence comes from Perodicticus potto, assembly GCA_963574655.1. Classification (NCBI taxonomy): domain Eukaryota; kingdom Metazoa; phylum Chordata; class Mammalia; order Primates; family Lorisidae; genus Perodicticus; species Perodicticus potto. The sequence continues at coordinate 1,958 of CAUYRH010048974.1, read as the reverse complement.
TACTTGTGTAATGCACTTTTAGGAGTTTGCCAGTTAATTTTAGCAGAAACCAAGCTTGCTTCTCCATGTTGGTTTTGTTTTTGCTGGTGACACTCCTCTCTTTTCTCCTAATTGCTCTTAATTTTCATCTTCATCCTTACCAAAGTTCCCATGTTGGCCCCTCTAATTATGTTTTTTCTGACATTCTGATCTCCCTGCTTCTTCAGGGAAATAACACTTTATTGGTGCTTTAAACATTCCCACCATGCTGGTTGATTCTTCACTCTAAAAAGTATCAAAACTCAAGGGCCATTTCTTCACTTGAATGTCAGCCACCATCTCAAATCCCACATGTCCAAATGTGAGAAGCTTTCTCACTAAAAGAATAGCCATATACCCTCCCATTTCTATTGATACCACCACGCTCCTACCCTCCAGGTCTTTAAACCGATCAAAACAATTATCATCATCAGAGCAAAAATTGCACTGCACAAAAATAAAGAAGCAAAGTAGACTTTCCTGAAGGTCATTACAACAGGAAAGAGAGGGCAAAACTCAGTCTGAACTCAATTCTGCTAAAACAAAGGGTGAGAGGGTTTTAAGCACAGAGGTGAACTAGTGGAAAAGTACTGGAGGGTGTGGGGGGGGAATTATAAGATCCTGTTTACTAATTGGCTTTATCCTTTATCCAAAGGAAAAATAAACTTCTCTTATCATTATAACAGGAAGTGGCTAAGCAACTTGGAGCATGGCACCTCCCTTGGCACAGAAACTGGAAGATAGGGGTACCATCTTCAACAATGATTACATTTCAAAGGGTCCTTGAGAAAACATTCCTGGGCTGTAAAAATAGTGAAGAGCCCTTAAAAACATTTACATTTCAAAGGGGCAAAGATAGTTTATAAGCTTTCTAGAGTAAATGCACTAAGAAAAGAGAGGTTAAGGGACCTAAATTCAGATTGAAGACTATGTAAATTTAGTCAAGTTGAAGGAACATTAAGGCCATCATTGTAGTCATCATCATCCTCCTCACCACCATCCCCCAACTACAAGAGCCTGCTACAGACATGGCCCTGTGCTAAGAATTTTAGATGCATAATCTCTGTACTTTCCCTTCCCTGTTTATATCACATCAATTACCATGTAGAATGTTATTAGTTCTAGAGCTAGGTGACAACTTGGAAAGCTGTTAGCTGCTGATGACCAGAAGTGTCTTAAGAATAAAGTAAATATTTTGTCATTCCATTTATCCAATGTGCATCAATGAGATTGGGCTGCCGTGATTCAAAGACCAGGAATTTATTCTTGCAGTTCCGGAGGCTGAGAAGTCCTAGATAAAGGTTCCCACCAGTTTGCTTCCTAGTATAGAGACTTCTTCCTGGCATAGGTAGCTGCCTCTTATAGCAAAAGGAGAATGAACTCTTGTTTCCCTTACTTTTCTTAAAAGGATACTAATCCCATGATGAGGATCCCACCCTCATGACCTCATCTAAACCTAATTACTTTGCAAAGGTCCTACCTACAAATATCATCAATACCACCACTGAAGTTGTTAAGACTTCAATAAACAAACTTGAGGGAAGCCAAACAATCAGTATTTATGCAGCAATAGTGTTAGTTTAGGAAGTTAGGCAGACATGAGCAGGGTGGATGGTGGATCCTATTTTGAACTGACTTGGGTCAGGCTGGCCTGAGTTGTCACACTGTGTTATGATGGAAATGGGGCTAATTAAGACCCTGCAGATGTCAGACCTTGCAAGTGGCTTGTCTTGAGATCAAGGTTAATCAGTGTCCCAGGGACTTGCTGACATGGACAGACAAATGTGGTCATACTGACTTGGGTTTTTTGGGGAACAGTCCGATTAGGACTCTAGGGAAGGAGCTCCCAAGGAGGAACAGAAGACATGTCAAAGGTTCCCCAAGGCCGCCAAACAACAATGATGGCTGCAGCCAAAAAATGGCCGGGCGTTGTGCTGGGC
>CAUYRH010048973.1:0-42237 GCA_963574655.1 Perodicticus potto | reverse complement strand
GGCTCGGCGCCTGTGGCTCAAGCAGCTAAGGCGCCAGCCACGTACACCTGAGCTGGTGGGTTCGAATCCAGCCCGGGCCACCAAACAACAATGATGGCCGCAACCAAAAAATGGCCAGGCATTGTGGTGGGCACCTGTAGTCCCAGCTACTTGGGAGGCGGAGGCAGGATACTCACTTGAGCCCAGGAATTAGAGGTTGCTGTGAGCTGTGATGCCACGCAGGCTATCCAGGGTGACAGCTTGAGGCTCTGTCTCAAAAAACAAAAAAACAATTTTTTTTTTCTGGCCAAGTGTGGTCGCTCAAGCCTGTAATCCCAGGACTTTGGGAGGCCCAGGCAGGTGAATTGCCTGGGTTCACAGGTTTGAGACCAGCATGAGCAAGTTTGTGACCCCATCTCTGAAAAATAGCCAGTGCTATGGCGGGCACCTATAGTCCCAGCAACTCGAGAGGCTGAGACAAGAAAATTGCTTGAGCCTAAGAGTTTGAAGTTGCTGTGAACTATGATGGTATGGCACTCTATTGAGGGTGACAAAGTGAAACTGTCTCAAAGAAAAAAAAGCATATATATGTGTATACACACACACACATATAATGCTGCATGGATTTAACAAATCTGACAAAAGGACAATTTTGGATATTTTGAGACAGTCTGACTTTGTTGCCCTTGGTAGAGTACCATGGCCTCAAAGCTCACAGCAACCTCGAACTCTTGGGCTTAAGTGATTCTCTTGCCTCAGCCTCCTGAGTAGCTAGAACTACAGGCTCCCACCACACCACCTGGCTATCTTTAGAGATGATACCGGAATTTCAGGGTCTTGGTCTCGGCGATTCGAAGAAGGAATCAACGGACCACAATAGTGGTGGTAAGTTAGGATTTATTTATAGGAAAGAATTATAAGTAGAGAAAGAACTAAATCTCCAAGGCAAGAGGACCCAGGAGGAGAGCAAATTCTCTTGCCTCTGGAGGAAAACAGGCAGCTCTTCCTGTTCCCTCTCTCTGAGGTCTAGAGGTCGGCTTCTGAAAGGGAGCAGGCAGCTCTACCCTGCTCCCTTTACCGAGGTCTAGTCGAGGTCTAGCCGAGGTCGGCTTCTGAAAGGGAGCAGGCAGCTCTACCCTCCTCCCTTTACCGAGGTCCGCTTCGTAGCTGTTCTCTCTTCGAAGTCTTGCTGAAGATCTCCGCTCTCTCTCTCTTTCTGTTGGTTTATATGGGATTTTTTTGGGGGTGGGTCCTCATCAGTTATCTAATGAAGACCCGGGCCTTGGAGACTGACAGGTTATTGACCAGTCAGATGTGCACGAGGAGCAGACAGCAAGGCGCCAGTGTTTTCTGCACAGGTGTTTGGTTCTTTTTCAAGCCGGTTTCTTCATCCATCACAGCATCAGCACTGCCAGGGCCAAGGCAGCGGTTGTGGAGCTGTCCTGTCCTGCATCACCAACTGGAAAAAAAAATTGTTCAAGTATTAGGAAAATATTGTTTTTATGAAGGAAAAATGCAAAGTGGTTAGGATATTATATGAAATGTTTCTAAAGAAAAGATCTAAAGATGTATCTAAAGATCTTCTAAAGATCTTATCTAAAGATTTTGTAAAAACTTATCAAATAACTATTTTATAAATAAAGTTCAGTTATTTTGAAGAATATTTAAGTAAGTTGATTATAGTGAGGAAGGAAAATATTAGCATTTATAGCCATTGTTCTAAATAAATTTACAATTTAATTATGATATAAATGGTGACAGGTAAGTCAAACAAAACAATTGAAACTTCACACCAAAACAAAGAATGAAATATTTGCTTTATGCCCTTACATTTTTCTTGTCTTTTCTTCTTTTCTCTGTAGAAAGGCATTTATCATCTTTTCCTTCTACTTTTTTTTTTTTTTTAATATTTCACTCCCGGCCATTCCTATATAAAGTTAATAGCATAGGATCTAGGAATTGGCAGAGACTTTAGATCTGGCAGGTCCAGCCCTCTCCGTTTATAGGGCATAACTGAGCCTTTTTCCTTCCCTTCTTTAAAGAATAAGTCGCTAAGAACAAAAGATTCCCTAACCATTCAGATTCAAGAGCTATGTAATGCTGTACATTGCCTCTAAATAGGCAGTTTTAAAATAGTATGATCACAAGTCACAATTTCTGTTTCAAAACACATGATTCATGCCTATGTTCTGTGTTGCCTCAGTTATTCACTAAGTTGTCTGAATCATTTGGAAGATGTTATTTAGAGTACTGTATTCCACAATTTCAGTTATTCACTATACAATCAAATATATATTTTATGTTTATTTGGGCGGTAAGGAGCTTCCATATTAATTAAAAAGCTAAAGAAAATTGGAAAATTACTCAAATTGGGAAAGATATTTTTTTTCTTATAAATGACCTTCTGTGCATTTAGAAAATATTTAGCTACCCTGAACCCCATCCAATGAATGCCACTAAATGCTAGTAGTGACAAACTCATTCTTTTGCTTCTCCAAAAAAATGTCCAACAAAAAAAGAAATGAATGAGTTATAGGGAAGTTCTAAGAGTTTTTAGTGTTTAAATTAAGTTTTGCTATTATCTATTTGAATTTGTAGATTTTATACATAAGACTGACAGTCAAAGCGTTTAAGAAGTAGCTTGTATAAAATTACATATGTAACATGTAGACTTATGTTCAGTTATTTTGATTCAATATTTAATATTACTTTAAATCTCCAGTAGAGATCAAAATAAATATTAAACATTAACAGAATTTAGAAAATCATACTTTATAAACTTAAGAAAACATATATAAAAGGAATATTTATCTGCAGCTGAAAGTAATATATTTTGCTACCACGTTGTTAGTCTTAGGAATTAGAAAATTGCTAAAAATATTATATAAAATGGGGGATGCAGTTGAGTGTTACCAAATTGGAAAAAGAAGAAAAAAAACAACATTGCTTGGAAAGTCAATTGAAAACAATTTGAAGATCTGTTACAGAATTAATTTCACAAAACCTGGCTGCCTTCCTATGTCAACATGGCTTGATGTAATTTTCCAGGCTGGAATTGTGTCTTTAAAGCACTTAAGCTGAACTAGACAATTTCATACACTTGCGTACTTGATGAAATGAAATTCCCATTTGCTTCTCATTACCTCTGACATGAGCACTTGCAGCTACAGGATGTCTATTATAATTATGATTAGGACTTAAAAAACAAACAAGAAAAATTTCCATACTAACTAGGAAATGCTGAAATCCACATGCCACAAACTTTGAGATATTTATCACTTTAAAAAATGCGTTGTAAGCAGAATACAAATACCTGTGTTTGAAGCAAAATTTGCTCTAAAATATAAAAGTGGGACTCTTCTTAAAAGGGCCAATTCAGAATGTCATAAAATAAATTTGAATTCATACATGGATTTCAGTATTATCTTGAAGAACTTCAGACTCCAAAAGCTCCTAAGTGATAAAGCCTGGGGAAAATTTCATCCAGGCTCATAGCTCCCTGCACAGCTATATTTCATTTTGGACTAGAACAATTGAGACACACATCTGCAATCATAACTATCATTGCTTTACCTAATTGGTAGACACCATGACAAAAAAATGTTAAAAATCAGGAACTGAGTGATTTTAGCTCTGACTCATTCTCTGATCATCTTAACAGGTTAATCTGAATTAACAGATGTAAGTATAACCCACTAAATATAAACACTATTTTTTGATTGAAATGAAATTTTGGAATAAAAGAAAAAAAATCTCTGGACATATCCATCATACTGAACCATTTATACACAGATAGAGAATATTTACCAACTCTAACAACAACAACAAAATAACAGTAGACTATTTCAGATGAAAGGACCACTTTGAAGTCTCTTGAATCTTTTTTTAAAACATGAAGAAACAGAAAAAAGCTTATATTACCTAAAAAAGCATTTATATCTTCAGATCAATAGTTTTCATATAATGCAAAAAAATGTGATAGACTTTCACAAAATCATCCATTCCTACACTCGTTCACGGAAAAATATATTAGATGCTGAAAATATATTAGTGAACAAGTAGATCAAATTTCCTATCTCTCTGGAGCTTCAATTCTACTAAAGGAAAAGACAATAAAGTAGTAAGTTTTAAAGTTCTAATGAAAATAACAAATGCTAATGAGGAAAATAAAATAAATAAAGAGAATTCTGGAAGGGGAGAAGTTTGGTTTGCACTTGTAACTTACATGGTCAGGGAAAATCACCTTAAGAATGCCAGGGCACTCTACCCCGGGAGACAAATTGAGAGTCTGTCTCAAAAATAAATAAATAATTTTTAAAAAAGAATGTCAATACTAGGTGTATGGCTGAAAGATGGGATGGAGTGACCCTATTGTATTTAAAGGAATGAACTCCATATATAAACATATTCTGCATTCCATTTTAAAAAGTAATTTTATCTTAAAAGGATTTTAATGTATTTAAAAATAAAGACTATATAGATACATCTAGGCAGAAGAGTACACAACAAAGAATAATGAAAAATACCAAGCCTTTCCTTCCCAAATACAAACAATAGAATGTTATAGAAAAATACTACAAAGTCTAGAGGAAGAAAAGATGGTGTATAGGATTCTTACTGAACCAAGAGAAGCATTCATATTTGACAATATCTGAAAGTCACTTTTTCTCATGCTTGTATTAAAAAAAAAGAAAACTCTGAAACTGCCTTATTTCACTATTGACAACCTATATTGAAAAAATAGATTGAAATTTGAACCTAATGTGATATCTAAAACATGGAAAACTTAGAGATTGGGGAAAAAAGAAAAACTCATGTAAATACATCATTGAAACTATATTTTATTGTTAGAATAAGTTATTGTGAATTTCGTTATATAACAACATCAACACCAAAATGATTTCTACAAGTAAAAAGGATTTATGTCTCTTGTTACTTTAAAATCAGTTGCTACTTATTCAAGACTAATGTTTCCTTATGTTTTTGATTATCACTGTCTGTGGTGGACTTTGTCCTTGGAAAATTACATTTTTTAGAAGAAATAATTGTTATTTTATTGTCCTTCAGGTATTTCTATTTGGTGCACTACGTTGCTATCATTCTTTGCTCTCTTAATCCAAATGTAATGCTTGTGATTTCTGGGGTCACTCAGATAATTTATGACAGGAAGGAAGATACAAATCCTTGCATGGAGTATTTTACCCTTTTTATTTTTGCACACATAGTCTGTGAATATATGTTTACATGTACACACCTGCATATACTGATAAACACATACAGATATATAGTACCCACATATATACACATAGGCAGTTGTCCCATGGGGCTGTATGGAGGTGGTAAAGGACTAGACCCAATGAATTGGTGTGTATGTGCATGTCCAGGTCATGTAATTTAGGTCAACATAAGGAGGTGGTCAAAATAGGGAGGTAATTAACTATGGAGGTTCTACTATATTTATATTCATATTATTCAATGCACACATTATATACACACACACATACATACATAGTTTCCAGTTGCTGCCGTAACAAATTACTATGATTATAGTAACTTAAAACAACACAAATGTATTATCTTACATTTTTTCAGACCAGAAATCTAAAATAAATCTTCAAGGATGCAATTCTCCTGGATGACACAGAATAGAATACATTTCCTCGAATATTTTAGCTCCTGAAGGCTGCCTGCTTTCTTTGGAATGTGGCCTCTGTATTCTATCTTCGGAGCTAGCAGCACAAATCTGTAAAACTTTCTCCATTTCTGTTCCCATTGTCATATCTTCTTCTCTGATTGACCCTCATGCTCACTTCTTGGGATTACTCTGATCCCACCCAGGTAATCCCCATAATCCAAGACACTCAGGATTCATAATTTACTTACATCAGCAAAATTATTTTTCCATGTAAAGTAACATACTCACACATTGCTTAATAAATTAATCAATAAAGATATATAGTTAAACACACACACATATACATACATCAAAAATGAATTAAAGCATCTTAGTTATAGCACAAATTTAATCATTTAAGGTTTTTTGAGGGAGACAAGGTTTTGGTTATCACCTGGGCTACAGTACAGTGGCATCGTCACAGCTCACAGCAACTTCAAACCCTGTGTTCAAGCTGTCCTCCTACCTCAGCCTCCTGAGTATCTGGGACTACAGGCATGTGTCATCACACCTGGTTAATTTCTCTGTTTATTATTATCATTCTTTTTTTGCAGTTTTTGAACCCACCACCTCCAGTATATGGGCCAGTGCCCTACTCCTTCGAGCCACAGACACCGCCCTCCCCCCCCCAACTTTTTAAAATTTCTCCGTATTTTTATAGAGATAGGTCTGGCTCTTGCTCAGACTGGTCAAAAACTCATGGACTCAAGCAGTCCTCCAGCCTTGACCTCCCAGAGTACTAGGACAACAGGAGTGAGCCACTTCACCTAGCACAAATTACTTTTTTTATCACTCATTTTTAGAATATTTTTCAGACTAAATGTCCACAGTGTGAGCACCAATTTCCTGTTATCTCAGAAAAAGCTACTATGAGAGAATGCACATAGACAATTAGCTAGTGAGAATGAACAAACAGCTATTCTTGACATAAGCCATCAGGCTTACAAATTTCTCTTCTTATATTTAATTAGTATAAACACTAATAGTCCAAATTTTACTTTCAAACAAAGTAAAAACAGAACTATAGAATAAAAGTCACCAAGAGTGTAGAGAATAATTTCTCTGAGACCGAAGATATCAATTTTTCAGAAATGATTCTAGGCTTTTCTTAGCTTTTAGAGTTCCAAATCCCTTACCAGCATGTATAAAATCTACCTTGAGCAATTTCAATTTCTTTAGGTGCTTTCATCCAAGGGAAATTTGAGATTTTTGCCTGCAGGGATTAAAAACACGATATGCCATAATACAAAATACCACTTATGCATCTGAGCTTTTCACCACTGTATTCAGGAAACTCTCACGGAGTAGAATTCTGCAGTAACTTGAAGCAGGATAAATATACACACAAAATTTGGAACATCTTCAAAAGCAACGAACTCTAATTACCAACACAGGAAAAGTCAATACTATCTGTAATAATGGAGATGGTCCGTGAAAGGAAGCAGGTTCTGAGGCAAATCCTGACATGACACAGAGGAGAGGCAGACCCGGGAGCAAAGGAAGGTGCGGTTCAGGTCTCCGTCCTCGACATGCAGGGAATTGCGAGCATTGTCAGAACCGGTGGTGTTGTGCACGTTAGTTTTCTGAATGGCAACTGCAGCCATCAGGAGCTAGAACCCAAGAACTGGACAGCTGTTTGTGGACAAGTGAAGTGTGTGTGTGTGTGTGAAAATATTATAGCAACAGCGTGCAGGTTGAAGGCAATACTGCTGCATTCGGTACATACCATAAGCTGACATGCTCATTAATAGAGTTTGGAGTGGAGGTGTTGGCGGGAAAAAAATGTTAAAAAATTGCAAACTGATCAAATATTAGGTATGCATTATGGGCATAACTTGGGGGAGGGGAAGGTGGCACAACATTAGATAATAACAGAAGTGAATAAATGTGTATGTGCAGATCTTTCTTTTTATATGGGGAAATACATCTTATACTTCTTTCTTACTTTTTGTAGAATACACAAGGGAAATAAAGCCCCAGGGCAGGCAGAATAAATGAGAAAAATGAAATGACAGAAAGAATTAAGTCTCAAGTGCCTTGGCCAAGCACATTTAAAGGGAAAAAAAATTAGGTTTGTTTGGGGTTTGTTTTCTTTCCTTGGGATTTTGGTCAGTAATTGTTATTTATTATATTTTTTTCTATTGAGGATGGCTTTTCTTTGCTTGTTTTTATTTTTACTTAAATAAACAAATCCTTTTAGTTGCATTGGACAGAGATTTGCGTTCATACATCCAGTGGGCCACATGTGACATTTTTCCCCGGAGCACACTGACAGAAATGATGAAAATTTTCTTTTGCGTTAGGTGATTGAATAGCTACCTGGCAGAATTAGATAGCAGTTGCCATGTGGTTTGGTTTTCACAATGTAATATGTTTAAACATGAAATGATTTGGGATCTGTCTCCAAGAAAAGTGGCTCTAAAATTATATTTTTTATGAGCTGCCCCTTATTTACTTTAGAGTTTTGTGCTGAATTTTGAGCATGCTATTTTCTGGTACTTGTGAGGTTGGCCATGAGAATAACCTGACTTCCTGGTTGTACGCATATCATCCTGACACCTGACTTTCCTAAGGGGATTCCCGACTATGCAAAGCTCCACGTTATTACAGTCCTTCGTGAAAGATTGCCTGAAGTGATGTTACAACACAAGACATCCAGCTCTAGTTGCCACTGAAACATCACTTCCAGAAAATGGTTGCTTTCAGCATATTTTATTTCAGCTGTGACAATTCCATATAATCACTGAAATGACATGCCTGTGGAAATCACATTAATCGATAACTTATTCCATCACTCTGTTTGTTAATTATTCTTTACTTATTCATTTTACATATTTTAGATTGACACTTTAAACATCTATACTGAAAATTAATTATTGTAATTTTAATTAATATTTTCGTTCTTTACCTTTAATAGCAGAATAAGAAGAGTGCTTATTTACAAAATCAACACAAGCACCAAATAAGACAATTTTAAAAGTTTCCTTTACTATTAAAGCTCATTGGCTTGGCGCCAATGGCTCAACAGGCTAAGGCGCCAGCCACCACGTACACCTGAGCTGGTGGGTTCGAATCCAGCCTGGGCCCGCCAACACAACAATGACGGCTGCAAACCCCCCCCCCCCCAAAAAAAAAAGCTCATCAACTGATATACTAAAAGAAACCAACACACATTTCAATAATCAGAAATATATATTTGCAAGAGCATTGAAGTGTATTAAAGAAAATTTTAGAGAAAACACATCAAGATACAGATTGAGAAGTTTAAAATTTTTAAAGTAACACATTCGAAGTTTAAAAAAGTAGCACATTGACTCAATTATTTACATATGATTTTTGATTCAGCCCTGTTAAAGAATGGATTTTATCTCCCAAAATGTGACCTTCTTTGGAAATAGAATATTTTGTGGATTATCAAGTTAAGATGAGGTTTTTAGTGTGAATCTCTAAATTATCGGACTCCAACATATTTATTAACTTTACGTTTTCTTCCTTCAAAAAAGATGCTTTGATGCTGTGAAATGTTGCATTATTTCTTACCAAACAAATTTTGGAGAATATTTCGTGCAGTATTATTTCTTGATTGTGCTATATATCTTCTAGATGAAAAGTTTCTGGCACTCACATCACTATCTCTCTTTTTTACAATCCCAATGGAGCCTCACACTCCTGCCTGATTTTCTCTCTTGACAGCAAGCCAAGACAGCCAAGCCAGCCACCACTCTAAATGACAAAAGGAGGGACACAGAGTGGAGGGAGAAAAGGCTGTTTACACAGAAGCTGGAAGCTATTTCTCATAGTATAAAATGTAATACATCTACGTCACACATAAAAACAATGACTTCTAAATGGTCTGGGTAAGGTATCTAATTCTATCCAACCCTAGTCTAATCAGAATTCCTCCATCTCACTTCTGGCGACCTCTTCTTCTTTACAGGCCAGTAGAATTGTACATATTATCATTTGACATGGAAGGTATCGCTTCATCTCAGGAAAGAAAAAAGGAGTTATAGGATATCCAAAAATGTTTGCAGATGAGATTATCCTGGCTTACCTGAGCAAGCTCTACATCCAGTCATAGTCACCCTCATAGGAGGAAAAGAAGACACAGAGAGAAGAGAGTAAGACGCAGAGGAAAAGCCACATTTAGAACGTGGCAAGGGTTGGAGCTGTGTGTCTGGAGCCCTTGGAACCTACAAGAGGGATTTGGCTGAACAGCCTTTGCAAGGAGCACAGCCCTGTGCAAAACTGGATTTCAGACATCTAGCCGGCAGAACTGAGAGGAAAAAAATATCTGTTATTTTAAGCCTCCGAGTCTAAGGTAGTTTGTTTCAGAGTCTACCAGAAACTAATGCAGCATCAAATAGCCCTAGTAGAGATGATAGGCAACAACCCAATAATACAAAAGAGAAGATAGGCATTAAATAGATCACCAAAATAAAACTTGACCAGCGTCAAGATAAAGAAAGTGCAGGATACGTTTAATACTTATCACCGAATACCGAATTGTTTGCTAAAATCCATGCTTATGTATATTGTCAATTGTATTTATCATAAAAATCACAATAATAGCTATTGTTGTAAACAAATAATATTGGTAATAGCTAATATAAAGCTAACACAAGCTCGTAGATTAAAAAAAGCTAAGATTTTTTTCGTGTATCTATTTTATATCCCCAGTTTCTCTAAGTAGACTGATTGACACTCCTTAGCATAGCACCTATGCTGGGGGCCTGCAGCAGCAGTAACAATGTCCACAAATTAACTGGTGTGAACAGCATTGTAAACAAATTAATGTACACAAATTAACTGGTGTAAACAGCATTGTCTCACAATTACGGAGGCCAATAGGCTGAGTTGAGGTATCGTCAAGGTAACATTCCCTCAGAAAGGGGCTATGGAAAGATGTATTTCTGCTTTTTTCCTAGCTTCTGCTAGTTTTTGACTTGTGGCACTGTAACCTCAGTCTTCACACAGCACTGTTTCCAAATATTGCCTTTTTATAAGGACACTGTTATCCTGGATGGGGACCCACACTACCAGTGTCATCTTACTTTGACCATCTAAAATACCCTTATCTGTGGTTTCCAAATAAGTGCACATTCACAGGCTCTGTGGGGCTAGAATTCAACTTGTGGTGAAACACAATCTATTCCATAATAGTGCTGAATCAGTAATCGTGAATCGAATCATGAAAAGTATGTGACAGAGGTGAAGAACGGGATACAATAGACACTTTTGAAGAACTGAACATGTTAGAAAGAAAGAATATAATTTGGGCCTTGGGAGAATGTAAAAGGGCAAAATCATTGCCACTGTGCAGCACACGTGGGAGGGTCACATATTCCTACAAGAAGGTTTCTCTGTTTTCTGTTGCGAAGCTAGATTTGATCCAGAGCTTCAGATCCATGGTTGAGCAAGGGAAGGGAGAAGAAGTCAGCTGAGGATTTTATAAAGTTGTAAATTAGTGGTAAGTTTGACCTGATGCAGGCTCATAAATTTAATCCTTCCAAAGCATTCACTACATCTCAGCTTTCCTTCTCATCCTTGATTCTCTTAATATCTGAGAAACATGAGACAGGGTCCCAAAATCAGTGCAGAAAGTGACAATGGGAATAGCCTCGAATGGATGTGCTACCTGGTAATTCCCAGTCCCTGGTGTTCCCTGGTTCATCTGCCCTGCAAGTGTGTCCGCTGGTCTCTTGGTGGAGTGTAGGGCACTGGTCTTCCCTCTGACTTGTCTCTGTCTTTGCCCTTGTTAGTGCTATAGACCTTGCTGAAGCTAGTCACATTTTCTATCCAGTCTTTGGCTAGTTCTCCACATCATAGCCTCTGCAATTTACCTCACCTATCATTACAGCTTTCCTGGGGTGGTCTTCAGCTAAGTTCAATTAAACTATGGCTCTGATATGAGGCATTTAGAAAGTTATGGCACCTTTTATACCAAAACAAAATGAGGCAGGTTCAAAAGAGCAAATTCAAGCCTAGCCCTCTTTGGCATCCCGTAGTTCACTACCAGTTTAGTCTATTGAAGCTTCCCCGGGCTTTCATGAGACTCCCTTGCACAATGTAAACCAGGCAGAGATTCAGACAGGGAGAGGGAGTACAAGCCTTTTCTGACGTTCGCTTAGTATGTTCAATTTTGCTCCATTTCTCTGAAAATTCACCTAACATGTTCACATTAACATTCTCAGATTCCTCCTTATCTGTCCTTTCTCTGACCCACTGGGAAGTGCTAACCTTCCTTTTACTCTAATTATCTGGCTAGAATGCCTCTGGGATTATGTCTTATTTCCCAGAATGTGAGTTAATTCCAAGATCGCCATAATGGGTAGAAGGAGTGTTATTTACATACCACGTAGTTAATTCTGTCTCTGGGTTTATGAAAGCCGATTCCCAATATGAAAGCATCTGCACAAATTCAAACTATGGATTATCAAAGATGCACTGCTTGGGTTTGATCCTCCAGAGTCCATTACCCCCATTACTTCTAAATAACACAAAAATCGGCCACTTCCTTGTTTTCATTTAAAATAAGGTCCATTTTGTGTTGATAATGCACATCGACATTTCTTCTCCTCCTCCTTCTACCCTTGCTTCTTTCCCTCTTATAGCTGCTCGTCATACCCACATGTAGAGGTTTCGGAGAGCCAAATACTGAACTACATACTGAGAATACAACAATAAACATGCATATAAGGTCCCCTCCAATATTTACAAACTACTGTGGAAGTTAGATACATGACCTTTTAATTAAATGTGATTTCAGTTTGGGTAAGTAACCTAGTATGATAAGGTTTCTGGGATATTAGCTTATTTAATCTTCCTAGTTTATCAGGTTTGGTAAAATGCTTTCATATTTGAGCAATGAGCTACACAAAATAAATAAGAAAATGGGACTGGTAGTCAGCAAGATGGCAGAATAAAGGATCCCAGCCTTCATTATCCCACCAAAAAAGCAAAAAATATAATTGGATGACCATCCATGGATGAAATAGCTCTGGGAGAGCTCAGAAGTCCTGTTTAGAAGCTGCAGCAAGACAGTGAAATAAAATTTTGAAAATGATAACAACTACACAGAGAGGGTAGGAAGAACCTCCTCATCTCACCTGCACCATCCTATCTGCCAGGCCAACACGCATTAGTACTGAGAAGAAACTCCTTACTCTATGAGTTCCCCTGATAGGGAAAAGGAGAGCAAGACAGGTAACGAGAGTCTGTCCTTTGGGACTCTGCATGGAGGATCCCCTTGGTTTTACCCCACCCAGATTGCTGGGGAAATAGGAACAGCTAAGATATTAGAGATAACTGGAAACAAAGAGAAGGATAGGAGCTATCGTTATTTGACCCGTGCCACCGTGGTCTCCCATGGCCTTCTCTGCAGAGAGCAGTAATATTTTGACTACTGAGGATCTCAATAGCCATGGCAATGGTTACAGACACCACAAAGGAGGAGATACTACTCTGTTGCTCCCAGCTAGAGCGCTATCCCCACTCCCTGCTCACCCTCAACTGTGCACATGTCTGGACCTCGGAACCATCTTTGCTGCAAGCATAGTCACACTTGGATTCCAGATCTGCAACAATTATCAACTTACCTTTATCCATATTGAAATGAATGAAAAATATATTGAGAGAGAACCAGTGTGTAACCAAGTAATGGTTTGATAAGGAAATAAGTGTGAGTCTACCATCTCATCAGAAACTGGGTGCCATTCATCAAGAAAAGAGAAGAATAACCCCAAGGACATTTTGGAGATCATGGAGGTTCCCCCTTCCATCACAGACCTGGAGGATAAGGGCATAGAGGGAAGAAAAACTTCAAGACCTAACTTCTTGCATCCCAGTGCAGCAGCATTTCTTGGTTGAGTTCAAGGTGACCAGGTGGGAGTGTGGGCCATGGTAGCAGAAGCTCCAGAAGGCCCAAGCGGATAACATTGGCAATAATTGTGCAATGCCTTTTCCATTGGCACAAAGGATACTTGAGCTGTGGGGTTTTAATAACTGCATAGATTTTGAAGGATGGATCTGTCTGAAACCTTCACAAGAGACTCAGGGAGAGGGCCACCGCAAGGGCTGGGCCATCACAAAGAGATGTCACTTGGGCAATATCTAGTAGAGCTGTGTGGCCAGTGTTCCCTCCACACCCACTGCTGAAAGTACTAGCATTCAATCCCAGCCTTTGAGAGCCACAAAACTCTGACTACAATCCATGAGAGATGTAGAATTGGCTAAACCCAGCAAAGCCAGAGGGGCAGTGCCACCGAGACACTTAGGGACCCACCTCACACCACTGTGTGTTTGGGACTCAGAACATCAATTCAAAGATGATTATTCTTGAGTCTTAAACTTTAATGACGTCTTCTTCCAATAAAAAGGGGTTTCATTTGCATTGAAAATTTGTTGTTTAGTGTAGTCGCTTTTATCAATTACTTAGCTAGATAATATAGTATTAGTATAGAGGTAATACACATAAGAACTTATGTAGCTTGATCCAGCTTCTCCATCAGCACCTGTTACTTCACCTTACCCTTTGATGTTAGGGGGATGGCTTATTTCCTCAAACTCCCCACTGCTAGCTTCAAAGTTTTCTTCTACAGATCCCTCACTCCTCTCAAGCTTTATAGAGCTGAAGAGAGACAGGGCCTTGGTCTGGGTTAGGCTTTGACTTAAAGGAATGTTATAATTTCTTTGATATTTTTATCCAGACCACTACCACCTTCTCCATATCAGTAATAAGGTGTTTTACTTCTTATCATTTGTATGTTCACTAAGTAGCACTTTTAATTTCCTTCCATAATTTCTTTTTTTAATATTTGGTGCAAGAGACATTGCTTTTGGTTTATTTCAGCTCTCTACCTGCCTTCATCACTAAAATTGATTATTTCTTGTTTTCTTTTTTTCTTTGTTGCCCTCAGTAGAGTACTGTAGCTTCACAGCTCACAGCAACCTCCAGCTCTTGGGCTTAGGCAATTTTCTTGCCTCAGCCTCCTGAGTAGCTGGGATTACAGGTGCCCGCCACAACATCCAGCTATTTTTTGCTGCAGTTTGGCTGGGGCCAGGTTTGAACCTGCAATCCTTGGTATATAGGGCGGGCGCCCTACTCACTGAGCTACAGGGACCACCCTAAACTTAATTATTTCTAGCTTTTGATATTATGATAATTATTTCTAGCTTCGATATTATTATTAATTTATTTGTTTGTTTGAGACAATGCCTTGTTCTATCACTACGGGTATTGCCTTCACTGTAGCTCACTGCAACCTCTAACTTCTGGGCTAAAGAGATCCTCCTGCCTCATCTTATTGAGTAGGTGGGACTTCAGGTGTGCACCATAACACCCAGCTCATTTTTCAATTTTTAATAGAGACGGGATCTTGCTCGTGCTCAGGGTGGTCTTGAATACCCATCCTCAAGCAATCCTGTTGCATTGGCCTCCAAGAGTGCTAGGATTACAGGCAGGAGCCACTGTGCCTGTGGAAGCTTGTGATTTTAAATAGAGATACATAACTCTTCTTTTCACTTCAACACTTGAAGGCCATTATAGGGTTATTTATGTGCCTAGCTTTAATTTCTTTATGTCTTAAGAAATAAGTTTGCCTGAGGAAAGGGAAAGAAATGGTAGAATGACTGATTGGTGGAACAGTCAGGACACCTGATAATTAAGATTAGGTTTGCCATCTTGCAGGGTTGAGATTCATGGTGTCCCCAAATAATTACAAAATTAATATTAAAGGTCACCGATCCCAGGTTACCATAGCAAAGGTAATAATAATGAACATGCTTGGGCTCTTATGAGAATTGCTAAAATGTGATGTAGAAACATGATGTGAGCACATACTGTACTGGAAAAATGGTCTTGATAGATTTGATTGACTCAGGGTTGCCAGAACCTTTAATTTCTAAAAAAAAAAAAAAAAAAAAAAAAGCAGTATTTTTGAAGTATAATGAAGTGAAGTGTAAGAAAACAAGGTAGACTTATAAACTCTGGAGTCATTTGGCTAGAGATAGGGGATAATGCAAAGGGAACAAAATGTATAACATGAAATGAGAATGGGGAAAATATATTTAAGATGAAATTAGAGGAAGAGATAGAGCTTTCTGGGAAACTCCTGAGAAGCCGACAGGGTGGGCCCAAACAATAATAAACTGATCAAACCAGTCTCCAGTCTCTTAAATAGATTGCAGTCATATTCTAGCTGTCAACAACTTATTTATACTATACAAAGAAAATTTCATAACATATCTTGCTATGAACCAAGGATCCATTGTGAAAGTACAAGTTAGCCCATTTGCCAAATCACAAAGAAAATAAAAACTCTTTTTATAAAATATTTATCTTGTGTCAAATTAAAAATTTATTTGCAGAAGACATTACATGTTTTGGGAAATCTATTTTTTTTAAGGTTTAGACCATCATGTAGGTGAAGCGGTGTGGTATCTCAGGTGTGATCACATTATTGACACATCAACATAGATACTTTTCTATTCTTTTTCACCTTCCCACTCTCTCCATCAAAGATAGTGATGAATAACTTGCTAAGAAATACAACACATTTAGCCAAGTAATGGAACAGATCATCATGAAAGATTTTAATATATAATCTTATATATTTCATATATAATTTTAATATGCAGTAATTTGGGAATACTCTGTTTAAAAACTAGAAGTTTCAAAAGTGAACTGATCAAGTTATTTTCATTTATTTTACATAAAATAGATTTGTATTAGTTATTTGTATAGTCTGACTACATTGTTAAGATAGTTTACATTTTAAACAGAGAAAAGATTTTGAATTATGTATTCCTAGAAGAGCAGCAGTTACTATTAATATAAAGAAATATATATATAGTAGAACCTCTGTAAGTTGACCACCCAAGGGATTTTCAGTAACTGGTCAACAAACAGAAGTGGTCAACATAAGGACCTAGGCCCACTGTGCTGATACTTCCACGGGGTACCTGTCTGGTCTATGAAAATTAGGTCAATGGAAGGAAGTGGTCAATGTAGAGAGGTGATAAGCTATGGAGGTTCTACTGTTATTATAGAGGTAATATATGTAAGAAGATGTAGACATAAATGTCACATATCAGTGCACCTATATAAAAATTTGTATCTTGTATTTTGTCTTTCTTATGTCATGAGCATCTTCCCATATGGATCAATATTCTTGAAAAATGTCATTTTTAGAGAGAACATGCTATTCAATGTTGGCAGGTGACATTTAATTATTCAAATAAGAGAAAGAATTAAGTTGCTTTCCAACTTTATTATTTGAAATACACACACACACACACACACACACACACACACACACACACATATATATTTGGTAGAACTTCCATAGTTGACCATCTACTTACATGGAACACCTCATTAAGTTGAGCACATGTATGTGTCAGCTCAGTAGGCATAGATTCTTATGTTCACAACCTCCTTATGTAGACCAGTTTGTTAAAGTCCCTTGGGTAGTCAACTTACAGAGGTTTTATTTGTGTGTGTGTGTGTGTAGTGCAACATAAACGTACACATATGGGGTGCCAAAAATGTATATGTATTTTAAAAAGGAAACAGCTATATTAACATTGTAATACTCAATATACACCACAAACAAAAAATGTATACAAGTCTCCCTGAGAACCTCTTGTAATTGCAGAAGTCAAACAAGACTTGAATATTACAAATTTAATACAGTTTTTACAGTTTTTCCTTTCTTAAAATGTGTATACTTTTTTGACATTTTGGAGGTGTGTGTGTAGAAGAAAAAAAAGAGAAAGAGAGAGGGAGAGTGAATGAGGCCTTGCTATATTCCTTAGGCCGATTTTGAACACCAGGGCTCAAAGTCTCTTCCTACCTCAGCTTACTGAGTGGCTGGAACTGTGGGAATAAGCCATTAAATGTACCCTAGAAATAATATTATGGTAAAAACAAACTCAAAAACCTTTCTTTCAATAGCACTGACGATCTCTATTTAGGTTGAAATAGTAGAAAGAAAATAGTAGAAAGAAAGACTTCATATAAAAAGTAATGTGTTTAAAAATATAATATTTTCTATTTTTATTTTAAATGCATACTTTCCCAACTTTAACTTAACTGCAAACACTACAGAAAATGTAGTTTTCAAGTTTTTTTCAGAATGTTTCCCTCATACATCCCACAATAATATCTTTCCAATTTCCTATAAATGTATGACACTTTCTTGTATCTTTGCTAAATATTTTTTGCTTGCTGCATTGCCTTTTCCCCATGAATAGTATATTATATGCTACTTTTTAAAAGTTTACTTAAAAATTTTTCCTCTACAAAATTTTTCAAGATTTTCTTAGCTCTGAATAACTTTTGTTTCCTTCTTTCTCTACCCCTGCCTTCAATTATTGGGGCTAATTTTTCTATACTCTGCCACATAAAAATGTATGTATAGTATTACCAGAAGTATTGATGAATATTTTCATTTTGCATATACTTGTTGTACAGGTAAATTAATTATGTCTTTATGTTACACAAAATTATAAGGAGCTTTATTTCATGACACTTCCTGCTTGTGGTAATTCATTCTGTTGCAAGTAATAAATTGAAAAAAGAAAAATCTGTGCATTGATTTGTTAATTTGAACCATGTGTATATGCTCATTGAATTGTATGTTAAGATGTTCTGACATATAAGAAAACTTTAAAATCAAGTGTAAGAAGATGCTCCTTATTTAAGTCTCGTTAATGATAGAGTTTAGTTTTGCAATTATGTTTTATCCATCTTTGAATATCAATCATATTCAATGACAATTTTTGGATAGCTATATTGAGATCAATTCAGTGCTTGCATAATTAATTTGAGTAAAGAGGTTAGAAATAAACATTTATAAATATAACATTCACTGTTTTTTACTGTAAGAATAAATAATTTTTTTTATAAAAATCCATCTTGAGCTAATATTTCAGAAGAGAATAATAACCTATCCTTATGATTCTCCTTCCAACAGGTTGAAATTATTTTGTTTTGAAGGAAATAATGAACTATTTTAAAATAAAGCTTTCATTTATATACAGTCTTGTTTTGCTTTTTGCTACATCAGTTATTCCTCCTTACCGTCAACTACTTATGGAGTTTCCCTCTGGTGAAATAAAGTAATTAATTTGAAGAGGGAATACATTCAAAATAAGAATTTTGTAAAACGAAGTTTCTTTACTCATTTGTAAAACTGTTCTTTTTTATCAAAAATGAGACGAGGTGTAAACAAAACCTAGAGACTTCTTTTCTGGAGGGTGAAGGCAATTTGTAGAATACATATTAAAAATGAACAAGGGAGAAAAGTTATTACTATTTGTAATAACAACTATCCCTATAGAAATATATTTGAGGACCCAAAATAAAACAAAGGAACATAATTTTCCTGTTTGTGGTTTTTCTTTTGTTTATTTTGTTTTTTACTTCCTACCTTCCATCTTCTATTTAATTAGGCTCTTTCTTTTACCCTATTTTATATATCTAGGCTAACAATTGTTATATATAAAGTGGAACAGAAATTTTCTTGGGCTAGTTTTATTTATATCAATTCTACTTCTATCTTCCTAAGCAAATGCAAGCCTCTGTTAGTTCATCTGTGAAAGACAAAAAACAGTGGAAGTTATAGAGAAGAAGAAAAGTGATAGAGAGAGACAGAGATAGAGATAAAGATAGAGATAGACATAGAAACACGGAGAAGGAAAAGCAAAATATACACACCCATATTCACATGTATATCTACACACATGCATATAAACACTCACACACTACACATGTATATGTCCATACAGAGGGTGCCAAAAAATGCATACACATTTTAAGAAAGGAAAAAAAACTGTATTAAAATTGCAAGTCTTACTATATACCAACAATGTTCTATATCTTGCATATTGCATCTTGTATGTCTTGCAATTGCAGAAGTTAAATGTGATTTAAGTATTACATATTATTAAGTGTATGTGTGTATGTGTGTGTATGGGCAAAAAAATGCCCAATACTCATACTTGTAGTTGTTGGACTCTTACATGCCAAATGGCCAAATACAAAGCCCTTCTCTGTAAAATATATTATCTCACACATCTCTTTATAAACTAATAATTGAATTTATAAGTCAGGTTGGAGCTTATTTCCCTCTTAATAATATTAAGCCTTTCAATCCATGAACAGGAGATGCTTTTCCATTTCTTTAAAGAGTCTTTAATTTCATTCAATAATGTTTTGCCTATTTTCAGCCATTTGTTCCTTACTAAAAAGGACAGTGTCAAATGGTTCAACTTAATATTCGTACCTCCTCAATTCTTAGCTGTAGTTAAGGAACTTGGTAGATGTTCAACAAATGTTTATTCCGTGAATAAAGAACATGAATGACAACTTATATTGTAAGATTTATTGAACCTGAGTTAATGCATATACATTCTATCTACCTTTTTGTTTCCTTGTTGTTATTCACAGAAGATGAAGATGAAATATGGAAAAACAAACAAGCAAACAACAACAGCAAACATAAACTCCCCTGCTTATTTGCCAGGGAATATATAAAAGGAAGGCCTACCCTCTTCCTGACTCCACACTCACACACACCAGGAATTCATACAGACATTTTGTAGAGTCTTTCTAGCATCCTCTCTACCCTGCATAAGCCTTGCATTGTGTTCAACCACAGGTGGACAAAGGAGAAATGGATGCACACATATCCCTACTTATAAAGTGTCTGGTTCATCTTGGTTGGAGCTGTTAACTGTGTGTGGTCCTCTTTGAATCAGCATCGGATTGTATTGCGCACTTAGTTTTTGTTGTTATAACAAATTATAGTAGATTGTGTGGCTTAATTAACATTTTCTTCTCACAGTTCTGGAGCCTGGAAGTCTGAGTTCAAGGTGCCAGCATGGTTATGCTCTGGTGTGGGCCCACTTTTTGGGAGAAAAAAAAATTCCAACTTCTTGTATATGGCAAAAAGAAAGTAGTCTCTGTTATTAGGACATTACTCTCATTTATGAGGACTCCACCCTCATGACCTAATTACATTGCAAAAATGTCACCTTCTAATAGCGTCACATTAGAGGCTGGGATCTGAATTTGGGTGGGGGGACACAAACATTCAGTCTACAACATCCAGTGTCTCAGGAATCCTGCTCTCAAAATCGGTGAAGTCCATGAAATCCTTAGCTTCTTTCTTAGAGTGACTTTTCCTCCCATGATTTCTTTGCCTTAACTGAATTCCAGCCCCTCTTTAACATTCTTCTCTGAGGTAGGAACTCAGTCCTTGACACTTCCAGGGTTTCTTACCAGCATCCCACTGCCACCTCCTGACCCATGCCTCGACTGACACGTCTTCACTCTGTGAAAACACCCCTTGCTGCCTGAAGTCAGGCCCTTCAGCAACTCTACGTGGGGTTTGGTTTCATCAGATACATTTAGCAATTCCAAAGTGATGGTCCTCACGTAAATATCTGATTTTTCCCTATCGGTACTCCAGCAATGTTAGGGAAGGGAAACTGCACATAGACACCCGGCTCTGTTGCTATATCTCCTTAACTAATGTTTCCAACATGAGTCACTCTTCTCGCAACCTCATTCTCAGCTAAGTAGAGACCATGCCTTTAGCCCCACCAACATGTTCCCCTTTTCTTTGCTCTTTGTCTTCTCCCCTAAGTGCAGCATTTCTCTTTGTGTCTAACTTCTCTGTTCTCTGCCTGAAATCCCCCTAAGCCAGCATCATCATGTCATTTATCCACACTATCCACACGCTAATGATCCTAGACTATTCCAGGGCCTCCAATATATTGATCCTATTAAGCTTGCTGGCTCTGAAGGCTTGGTGTGCTCGCTTCCCTTCTCTTGCCACTGCAGAGCATCGGCTAAATTCACTTCCTCACATCTACGCTGACTCCCTTACCCTCTGGAGTACTTAACCGGGGAAATCCAAATTTGGTTAAATGCAACTCTCAGTTTACTATGAGCTTGCTTCCTGCAGCTGAAGATGGCTGGAGAAAAATATGAAATTATACTGATTGCCCTCACTTTAAATTTTTGGCATGAGCACCAAATGAACACTTACTGCTGCATTACGATCATGCTGAATTTACTTAGTTCATTTGCTCGCTCATGCTTGATAATTATTTGCTCCTAGATGAACATTTTTCTTGCTTTTTTTTTCTGTTCTGAAACCTCCCTTTAACATTTTTTCATAAAGAGGACCACTTCTCATCACCCCTGCATCTATTGCTCTTGTCCTGGGCACCATCATTTCTCATCCAGATTACTACAGTAACCTCATGTCTGGTCTTCTTCTTTCTCACATTTTCTCACATTTTCTCCATTTTTTTCTCTGTTTATTCTCAACAGAGCAGACAGAGTGCTTCTATTTAAATATAAATCAGATAATATCACTCCTCTAAAACCATTTAGTGATTCTACGTTTCAATCAGAGTAAAAGCCAAAGTCTGTCACTGTCTCACAAGGCCCTGCCCAATTTTGGCCCCTCTAAACTTTCCTTTCTCTGCTCCAGCCACACTGGTTCCTCCTTAAGGGCCTCTACCTCAGCCAAATCCTATTGAGATGGTTTTTCCCTCAGGTATTTGAATGGCTCAGTATCTCACCTTACTAACCTTTCTTTCATTGAAGAATATCTGTTAAAATGCAAACCTATTCCCATCCCTCCTGATCTCCATAACCTAATCTGTTTTTATATAATTAACCGTAATTAAAATGTACGGTTACTTTATCTTACCACTGACTTTACCTGTTTCTTTACCATTTCCATCAACAAAATAAAACTCTTCCTTCTTTAAACTTTTATATCTGAATTGCCTAAAACAGAACCTGAACACATAATAGCAGTCAAATGGTGGATGGCATAATAATTAAAGTGATAAAATCAATCCCTCCTCCTTTGGCCACAACACCATCTGTCTTATCTCCTGTATATTAAACCTAGTACTGAATCTAATGTCTCACTCATACCATATTTTCTGCTTCTCCCTCTGTGTTCATCGCCATTACCACGTATAGCTCACATGTCCATGATCTTTTTATTTACGAAAACCCTCTCCTTCAAACCTTACCTAATTTAACTTCAGTATTATCTTTCTCTTGTACTTGTAGCCAAAATAGAGAAATAGCAGTAATTTTAGACCCCATTTTGCCATGTCACTTGATCTTCTATCCCTGCTCAATCTTCTCATGCCTACTTGGAACTCTTCTTCCCATGACTTCCAACACATAAATTCTCTTAAATTTTGTTCAGTTTGCTTTTAACTCACTCTCTTCCTATTTAGGGGAAGATTCGTGTTCTTCATTATTAATTTTAGAGCTCTTCCTAGCTGTGTCTTAGACCTTGTTACATGGTCACTCCTCTCTCTGTCCCTGGGTATCTCATTCACTCCTACATCTTCAGTTGTTACCAGTTGCCAAATTTTCTGAATTGTCTCTCTCTTAGTCCTCTCTACTGAGGTCTAGAACCACCACCCCTTTCAAGTTAATTTAACAAAAGCATTTACAAATATGGTACACTTAGTCATTTTTGACAATCTCTTTTCCTTCGTCCATGTTTCCTTTCATGATAAACCTTGTTATGATTCGCTTACTCTAACATTTAATCCATGAGAATTGTCAGTTCTACATTGTCAATTATCTTGCCACATTCTTCTTTTATTCTCCAATATTATTCTTTCTCTGTCACTATCATCTCTTGACTAGATGAATTTTGTTTGTTTCACTACAAATCATTTTCTATTCTGCAAAAAGTGTTATCTTAAGCATACAAATCTTAATGATTTCATCAACTGATTAAATTATTTTAATATCTTCATGTCCTCCACTTGGCATCATGGAAAGATCTATTGAGACTAGAATCTGCTCTCTCTGCATCAGTGTCTGGGCTCTTTGTGCTTGACTACCTCCTATAGCCCTGTACACAGTGACCCTCTCACACTGAACTATTTGCAGTTCCTTGGATGTAGCACTTTTGCTTGCTCTCATCTCTGGTCCTTAGCACATATTCGTGTCTCTTATGGAATAAATTATCCTTGAAATATGAACTCCACTAATACTCTCATGTTCATTGTTTTTTTTATTGTTTGGGATTCACTGAGGGTACAAATAATTAGGTTACACTGATTGCATTTGTTAGAGAAAGTCCCTTTTATAATTGTGTCCAGCCCCCAAGAGGTGAGCCATACACCATGACACCCACGCCCTCATTTCCCTACCTTGCACCTCATATTAGATCATCTACTGCCTTCATATTAGAATTTAATACATTGGATTCTTGCTTCTCCATTCCTGTGATGTTTTACTAAGAAAAATGTTTTCTAACTCAATCCAGGTTAATACAAAAGATATAGTCTCCATCTCTTTTAATGTCCGAATAGTATTTCATGGTATACCGATACCACAACTTGTTAATCAATTCCTGGGTTGGTGGGCGTTTGGGTTGATTGATATAACACATTTTCTTTTGACAAACCATGTGATCTTGGAAACATTTCTTTTTATTTTATTTTCTTTTATTGTGGGGGATTCATTGAGGGCACAAGAAACCAGGTGACACTGATTGCATTTGTTAGGTAAAATCCCTCTTATAATTGTGTCTTTCCCCCAAAAAGTGTGTCACGCACTGAGCCCCCCCTTCCTTCTCTTTGCTCTTCCCCTATCCCAGCCCCTTCCCTCCTCTCTCACTCTCTGCTCTCCCCACCCCACACTGTGTACTAGGTCATTAGTTGTCCTTATATCAAAATTGAGTACATAGGATTCATGCTTCTAAATTATTGTGATGCTTTACTACAAATAATGTGTTCTAATTCCATGCAAGTTAATGCAAGGGATGTAAAGACTCCATCTTTTTTAATGGCTGTATACACTCACAACACACACATATCTTCAAAATGCCTGTGTAACATGACCAAAGAAAATAAAAATCCTCACAGATTAGTGAAACAAAATTAACAAAAATAATTGCAAAAGCTAATTTTATGCCTTCTAGCCTTATTTTTTATAAATATGAAGTTATTTCTAAACTAACACTAAAGACGTTAAGTTTACACAAGACGTTAAGTTTTACATAGGAAATTATTCCCTTTTAAATAGTAAGATAAAATTTTAAGTATATGTAGATTAGTGGAATGTGACATATAACTTATAAAAATTCAGAGAATCATACAGGCAATATATGAAGGCAATACGTTAAATTAGAAGTAAATAAACCATGTGGTTCTTTTCAAAATTAATAACCTAAAGAGAAAATTGAATTTTTTTAAACATAGCCTAATCAACCAAAACATTCAAAGATTATTCAAACTTATAATCACGTACACCTTACTATAAACATGAATGCAAATTTATAATATTTTAATATCAACCCTTTTTTCAAATTATCTTACAGACTAATTAAATTATCAGATTCAAAACAATATTTTAATTGTTAAATTAATCTTTATGTGGTGGTATGCTATGTATTATGTGCATTAATACAATATCTATTCAACAAACATAAAATTTTAACCCACAGTTGAATAATTTATTGATTACTTATTCATTGTATACTCAAAATATATCTTTTTAACTCATATTACATATGACTCACAACTCTAGGCCCTGGAGATACAGAATTTACATTACAGTGAAAATAGATGGGGAAGAAATAAATAATTAAGCATATAAAATGTAAAAGGGTAATAAGTTTAATAAAGAAAGATAAAACCGTGACTGTAGATACAAGTTTCACTACCATGTAGGATATAAATTTTTATCCTCTTGGGGGATCTAAAACTTTTACATGTGATTTAGATGGCTTTAATGACTGCAGTTCAGGTGAAAATACAAAATTGGCTACATACATTTGAGAGTTCGGTGAATAAATGCCAATTGAAAGCTATGTGAAATTAACAAATACATTGAGTACAAACAGAATAGACACCCGAGGACTGAGTTCTGGCATAACACATGAGGATGAGAAGGACAAGCCATGAGCCTGAGAAGAGGCCAAAGAGGAAGAAGGAAAACCAACGAAGTGTGGCATCCTTACATCCAAACTACAGATATACAGAGTGTCATTTTTGGTGATTTTTCTTCTGCGTGTTTGGAGACCACAATGTATACATGCTTTTTTGCTTTTTCCCCCAGCTTCTGTACATCTTTCTGTTGTCTCTAATGCAGAATTTAAATTTCTACTGTTATATGTTAGAATTTCTTCCCAGTTTTTTTCTTATCCAGTTTTCTTTTTAATCTCAGCTGGTTTTTCTTCCTCATCTCTTGCTTTTAGAGGACTTGTTTTCTTCTTCCTTTTCTTTTTAAATAGGGAACATAAGAGTAGATAAGGAAACTGTAATTTTACTACCATTCCTCTGAGGGACACTTGAACTCTTGGGTACCTCTTCTTTTCCCACAAACTTTACCTATACACTAAGGCCAGTAGTTGATTGTTTGATTCACCAGATCTCAGACCTGTTTTTGATATTTAATTGTCAATGGGAACACTTCTCTTTTGGGGGATAACCTCCTGAATGTTTTCTGTATTCTGCCATCATCAGAGCTCTGCTGTTCTGCCTTCTCTTCCTAACTCCTGCTTAATTCTCCGCTCTGGTGTGGACTCCCCAAGTTACTCTGATGGTTTGAGATTTGTATTTCCCCACATACATTGAGATTTAAATTTGTAGAAATATCTGTCATATTTAAGTAGCAAGTTACACTATGGGAATACTGATTTCACTTGCTTTTTATTTTGATCTGTATGTGTACTTTCTTTTTTCTTTTCCTTTTCTTTCTTTTTCAGTTTGTTTCTTATTTAAGATTGTCTGGAGAATTTTAATTGTCAACTTCCATAGTCCCAAGTGAAGTTAAAATTACCACTTAAGGTAGTGTTATTTCTTCCTTCTAGTGAGATACACACACACACACACAAATTGTGATGAATATAATCTGACTGGACATCACTATGACTTATTAAATGATTAAATTTAATTAAACTAAAATGGGATCACTATTCAAATTACAATCTACAAATCAAAAGGATTCAAATAGAAAGTAATCAAGTATAAGAGATAATTAGCTTCTATTTAGGAATGCAAAGAAGCAACTCTTTATTTCATTATAAAAATGGAGATGAGCAGGAAACCTTTTACTTTTAGGATATAATAAAGGAACTTACAAAGTCTTTATGATAACTTTTGCTATTAATAAATTTTAATAATCTCCATGGATATGGTAATTATACATTTAAATAAGTGATTGCAGAAAGCAATGTGGAATTTTTATTTCTGGAAATCATCAGAAGACAAAGTAATAGCTTTTGATATTTTTTTTTAATGGAAGATGTGAATGAAGTGTGTCTTGGCCATGCGGAAATGAGATGTTTGACCTTTCAGTGTGCCTTTCAGCCTTAACATCAGTTTCTTGATCCAGCTGTG
The DNA here is from genome assembly GCA_963574655.1 of Perodicticus potto. NCBI lineage: Eukaryota > Metazoa > Chordata > Mammalia > Primates > Lorisidae > Perodicticus > Perodicticus potto. The sequence goes on along the minus strand of CAUYRH010048973.1, from coordinate 15,179 downwards.
TTTCTCATCTATTACTCCCTATCCTTCTTCTTTTTGGCATAATTATACCTTCCTGTTACTATGGTGACAGGAGAAAGGTACCACTTGATGCTCTTTTCTTCTTTCCTTGCACTGCCTTTGCCAAAAAAAAAAAAAAAAAAAAAAAAGAAAGAAAGAAAGAAAGAAAGAAAATGTGGGGGATGCTTAGAAATGTTGCACAGCTTAGCTTGAAGTATAACAGGAAAATTTTGTGGAAATGTTCATGGCCTCAATTTCATACTTAATTTATCTATATGACTCAACAAAATCACTTAACCACACAAAAATACTTAACATTTGAAACTGGAAAATTACTTCACTAATATCATTAGTAAGAACTATCATCAGCAACACAGAAAACTCTCAAACATCTCTAATCCAAAAAATTCTAATTACCTAGCCATGCTCAAAGTAACAAAATCATTTTCCCAGCTGCTTTTATATTGCTTATAAAGTAAGCCCTTGAGTACAATGATAAGTTAAATGCTACTTTTGTATTCATGAAAAAGGAAGCAGTCTGAAAAGAGTGCAGCTGCCTCAGTACTCTCAAGAAAACCTTTTATCTTTTGCATAATCACACGCAGATTCTGGTGGATGCCCGGGGATGTACACACCGAGACACAAACCTGCAGAGGTTAAAAACAATGTTTAACCTGTTTTACATGCCACTAAAAACTCCAATCGTGTCAACTTCTGATAGATAAATTGCCAGATATGATGAAAATAAAAGTTTTACATTGAAAAAGGTCTTTGATGATGATTACATAATTTTAATATTTGACATCATTTTTAATTTATTCAAAGGAGAGCAGATAGCTTTCTTTTAAGTAGAATCAGATGTTATGAATGTAGTGTTTTAAAACTTCCATCTAAGTTTTACTAATATTTTCATAGCACTCAAATGAAAACAACCAATTATCATTAGACGCCTACTCACATACACACATCAAGGTTTCTAAAGAAGAAAATATTTCTGATGCGTCACTGTCCAAATCTATGGAAATAGCTCACTATTTAAATTACCAACTCAGGGAGCAGTGGAAGTGTGTTTTAAGTAAGTTAGTTCGTGATTCTTTGTCTAGAAAGTTTTCTGTCGTTCTTGCCCCCAAATAAGACATCTTTTTTGCTTTTACTTAAATAATCATTTTTTGTTTCATCTTTGTACAACTTACTTTCATAAAATAACAACATAACTAAGAAATTGCTAGTAACAAAATAATTACTTATGAGGCAATTCCTCAGAATCTATAATATTTCATATATTATGAACATTCATTTTTATGGAAATCTTCTCCTTCCTCAAATTCTTTATTATTATTATTTTTTACTCTATCTCAGTGTTTTTCTCCTCTCCTTTTACTCTGGTTGCTCTTTTTTTCCCCCAGCTTTATTGAGGCATGACTTGACAAATAAAAACTGTACACAGTCAAGGTATACAACGTGATGATTTGATATACATATACATTGTAAAATAATTGCCACAAAGGAATAAACACACCATCACCCCAATCTGTTGCCATTGTGTATGTGTATGCGGAGGGGGCACTTAAAATCTACTCTCAAGATATTTGTACTCTTTTCTTCTTTCTTTAACCTAGATATTCTCATTTAGGTCCACAGCTTTATTTTTCACCACAAAAACTCCTGCCCATGGATAGATGTACTAGGGCACTAATAAAGTTTAACCTTCAGTTGCTATTTTTTATATAGACCCTGTCTCCAACCATTGCACCTATTTATTGTACTGTAAATTTTACATATTATTAAAGGGCCCTCGAACTGTATAGGCTTCTAGCACTGTGTGGCTTGTACCAGCCCTTGCTCTTGATGCTATACACCTCACCTTACCCTAGTCAAAAACTCACACAGCGATCTGTGGACATTTCCATCCAGATATGCTTTCAAACAGAGAGAATATACACAGACATCTAAACTCACTGTGACAGTCTGAATTTATCTCCGTACTCCAGATTCTTATTCTGGCAATTTAATTTTCACCCACTTAGTTGCCCAACTTAGAAACGTGACAAGCTTCCTCAATTGTTCCTATATTTCGGCCTAACAGATACAGTTAAAAAGTTCTTTTTTAAAATTATTTTTTGCAGTTTTTGGCCGGGGCTGAGTTTGAACCCCCCACCTCCGACACATGGGGCCGATGCCCTCCCCACTGAGCCACAGGTGCCACCCTAAAAAGTTCTTTTTACAGTGGCATGCAAAACCTTGAATGTGACCGCCATTGGGCGCTCCTGTTAAACTATCATGTATATTCCCTGAGCTATCCATATCATTTACAGATCTATTAAAACTGTAAAAAGTGTCTGTCTGTGAATTTACTATGTGTTATACTTAAAAATACTCCTTTTCCAGTTACATTCTTATCTTGTCATTATTGAAACTTGGGTTTATATTTATTATCACTATTCGTAAAGTCTTTCTTTTTTCTTTTCTTTCTTTTTTTAGATAGAAGTCTCTGTCACCCTTTGTAGAGTTTCATGGCATCATCATAGTTCACAGCAACCTCAAACACTTAGGCTTGAGCAATTCTCTGGCTTCAGCCTCCCGAGTTGCTGGGCCTACAAGTGTCCGCCATGACACCCAGCTTCTTTTAGAGATGGGATCCTGCTCTTGCTCAGGTTGGACTTGAACTCTTAAGCTCAAACAATTCACCCATCTTTGCCCCCCAGAGTGCTGGGATTACAGGCATATGTGAAATCTTTGTAACAACTTTCTTTTCTGTATTGGCCAATTCTCTTAGAACATACACATTTTTTTTCCTGGTAATAAGCATTGTATTTTGAATTTCTATTAGACTACTCATTTTAAACAAAATTTTATTAAAGTAGATTATTGGCATGACTGTCTCCATGAGAGGATATTTTTTAAATTTTAGAATATTATACTTTGTTTTTGTACAGTTTGAATCAGAATTATAAGTGTGCCCTTCACCCAGATGGTGTTCGTTGTGCTGTTAGGGGTGAATGCATTTATCCCTCCACTTCTGACACCTCATACCTAATTCCCTTCTGTTGCGTTTAGTTTTACCACCAAATGTGTATGAGTATTGATCTATTTGTTCCAATTTAATAGTGAGGGCATGTGATGCTTCCTTTTCCAGTCTTATAAAACTTCAATTATAAGGTTGGTTTCCAATTCCATCTAGGTAGTTGCAAAAGGTATTAGTTCACCATTTTTTTATAGCTGAGTAGTACTCTGTGGTATACATATACCACATTTTATTAATCAACTCATGTATTGATGGGCATTTAGGTTAGTTACACATCTTTATGATTATGAATTGTGCTGAAAGAAACATTCACTCTGTATCTTTCTCATAAAATCAATTTATTTCCCTTGGGGTAAATGTCCAATGATGGGATTACTGGATCAAATAGTAGATATACCTTTAGTTCTTTGAGGTGTCTTCCATACAACTTTCTATAGATGTTATACTAGCTTTCAGTCTCACCAACAGTGTATTAGGTGTTCCTTTCTCTCCAAATGTATGCCAGTATCTGTTGTTTTGGAACATTTTTGATAAAAGCCATTCCCATTGTAATTAGGTGATACTTCATTGTGGTTTTGATTTGCATTTCCCTGATAATTAGAGGTGATGAACATTTTTCATATGGTTTTTGGCCTTTATCCTCTTTCGAAAAGTCTTTTGCCCACTTTTTTATGAGGATATTTGATTTTTCTTGCTAATTTGCCTGAGTCCTTTATAGATTCTTGTTATCATCCTTTAAAAGATATACAGCATGCAAATATTTATTCCTATTCTATAGGTTGTCTACTTACTTTATTGAGTCTTTTCTTGACTGTACAGAAGCTTTTTAATTTAATCAGGTCCCATTTTTTAATTTTTGTTGTTGCTGTGATTGCCTTTGAGACTTTCTTCGTGAAATTTTTGCCTAGGATAACATCTGTAAGAGTTTTTATCAAATTTTTCTTCTAGAATTCGTAATTGTTTCATGCCTTAGGTTTCAACCTGTTATCCATCTTGAATTAATTTTCTTTGTGTTGTGAGATATATACCATTTCAATCTTCTACATGTGGCCATTCAATTTTACCAGCACCATTTATTGAATAGGGATTCCTTTTTACAGTGTATGTTATTGTCTTCTTTCTTAAAGTTCAAATGGCAGTATATGGATGGTTTTATATTTGGATTCTCTGTTCTGATCCATTGGTATATATCTCTGTCCTTGTTCTAGTACCATGCTGCTTTGGTTACTATAGATTTTTACTATGGCTTTAAGTCTGGTAAACTGATCAAGTCTGGATGCCTGTACTCTGATTCTTTGGGATCTTTTCTGGTTACATATAAACCATATAATTATATTCTCCAGATCGGGAAAAAATGATGCTGCTATTTTAATGGGGATTGAATTGAATTTGTAGTCACATTCAGTAGTATAGATATTTTAACAATGTCGGTGGACTTTTCATGAACGTGGTACATTGTTTCATTTGTTTCAAAACTATATAATTTCCTTCTTCAGTAAGATATTGCTCCCCCCATAGAGGTCTTTTACTTCCTTGGTTAAATATATTCATAGAATTTTATTTTCTTTGTTGCTATCGTAAATGATATTGAGTTTTTATTTGATTCTTAGCTTGACTACTGTTGATATATAGGTATGGTACTGATTTTTGTACATTAATTATGTGTCCTCAGAATCTGATGAATTTCTTTATCAATTCTAAAAGTCCCTTGAAAGAATCTTTGGCATTTTCTAGAAATAAGATCATATTGTTAGCAAACAGTGATAGTTTGACCTCTCTGTACGCATTCTGATACCATTGATTTCCTTCTGTCATCGGATTGCTCTGGCTAGGATTTATAGCACTATGTTGAATAAAGATGGTGACAGTGGGTAACCTCGTCTGTTCCAGATTTAAATGGGAGCACTTGCAATTTTTTCCTACTCAGTATTATTTTGGTTATGGATTTTTTATATATGGCTTTTACAATTTTGAGTTCTGTTCCATCTATGCCTATTTTGGTAAGAGTTCTTATCATAAAAGCATGCTTAGTTTGTCAAATGCTTTCTCTGTGTCTGTTGAGATGATCATATAGTGTTTGTTTTTGCTTCTGTTTCTGTGGTGAATCACATTTATAGATAGGCATATGTTGAACTACCCTTTCATCCCCTGGATGAAGCCCACTTGGTTGTGGTGGATTACTTTTTTGATGTACCACTGAATTTGGTTTGCTAGAATTTTATTGAGAATTTTTGTATCTCTATGGTTTGTGTTTTCCTTTTTTGTGTGTTCTTTACTGGCTTTGGTATCAAAATGATACTGGATCCTTAGAGTGAACTGGAAAGATTCTTTCTGGATATAATGAAATAATTTCTGCAGGATAGCTATTATTTGCCCTTCACAGGTTTGGTAAGATTTAGCTATGAAACTGCCTGGTCTGGGTTGTTTTTTCAATGCAAAGACTTTTTATTGATGCTTTATTTTTTTCTTACTTTATTTTAGTCTGTTTTGGAGTTTTATTTCTTCCTGACTGAGCCTAGGGAAGTTGTATGTTTCCAAGAATTTATTTATTGCCTCAACATTCTCCAGTTTATGTGCATAGAGGTTTTTGATGAATTCAGAGATGATGTTTTGTATGTCTGTGGTATCAATTGTAATACCTCCTTTTTCATTTCTCATTGATCTTATTGAGGTCATTTTTCTGATTTTGGTTAATCTATCAAGAAGTCAGTTAATTTACCTAATCTTTCAAAGAAGAACTTTTTGTTTCGTTAATCTTTGTGTAAATCTGTTGTTATTGCTTTCATTTAGTTCTGCTCTGACTTTAGGTATGTGTTTTCTTCTGCTGGGGTTGGGATTGGTTTGAATTTTCTTTTAATTCCTTGAAATGATTCAGTAGGATTGTTGATTTATGATCTTGCTGTTTGAAGATAGGTAGTTGAGTTTCATCTTCCAGCACAACCCACTATCTCAGAGATTAAACTGGGCATGCCATTATATAATCAAAAGAAAATCTAAAATTAAAAAGCAACAACTTCTTCATTGGAGAAGGAATCAATGAAAGATCTCTGGATACATGAATAACCAGCGTGAATGGACACACTCAAAATAAAACAAAAACTGTGCATCAATGGAAATCAGCCAAGATGAGATTATTGAAATGATTAATAAAGAATGAATTGTAAGGAAGCTCAATGAAATAGAAGACAAAATGGAAACCCAACACAGAGAAACCACAATAATAATGTAGCACATGAACAAAAAATTCACTAAAGAAATCTAATTATTAAAAAAAAGACCTTCTAAAAATAAAAAAAAATTAAGGAAATGAAAGCACAGTAGAAATGTTTAAGAATAGGCTAGATCAGGCAGAAGAAAAACTGTTAGAATTAGAAGACAACACATTTCAATTAAATAAATCAGTCAAGGGGAAAGAACAGAGGAATAAAAGGTATGAAAAAAGCCTATAAGAAACATAAGAATTGTAGGCATCTCTGAGAGTGAAGATTAAAATACACAGGCTGGAATATTAATTTGAGGAAATAGTTGAGGAAATTCTTCTAAGACTTGCTAGAAATCTGGACATCCATATAGTAGAAGTACAACAAACTCCTAGAAGACCACAAAGAAGTAATTATCACTATATACAGTCATCAAAGTGGCCAAAGTTAACACAAAGAGGAACTAGTATGAACCTTAAGGCCAAATCATTATAATTTACAAAGGAAAAACCATCAGGCTACCTGCAGATGTTTCAACTGAGACCATACAAACCAGAAGGGACTGGGGGCATCATTCTTAGTCTTCTCTAACATAATAATGGGTAGCATAGAATTTTGTATTCTGCTAAACTACGTTTCTTATATGAGGGAGAAATAAAGATTGCTTCAGACAAGAAAACACTGAATGAATTGGGAAAGATCAGAACTACTTGGCAAGAAGTACTCAGATTGGTCTTATGCAATAATCAGAACAATAGATGCTCACCACTTTAAAATTACCCAAATGCTAAAGTGAAGAGCCCAGACACCACAAAGAAGTGAAGCTCTCTTCAACAGGATGAACAGAAATCTACCCCATTTATAAATTCTCCCTTTCAACGTGAAAGGATTGAAATCTATCTCAAGAAACATATGTCATTTGAATGGATAAAAATATATATATATGTAAGCCAAGTATCTGCTGTCTCCAGGAAATGCTTTTATTCAACAGCCTCATTCAGATTTAAGGTTAAGTGATGGCAAAAAATATTCCATGTAAAACTTCAAAGAAAAAAAAAATAAAGAAAGACCAAAATTGTTCATTTTAAAATGGTAATGGGAACAATACAACAAGAAGACAATTCCAAATATTCATATTTATGCACCTAACACAAGTGCACCCAGATTTTTAAGGCAAACCCTATTAGATCTAAACAAATTGATAAACACCAACATTGTGAAACATAGGTACCTTGTCTTTATCTGTGATTTCTTGGTGAATTGACTCATGGACAAGGAAAAGTGTCAAAGAAAGATTTTTTTTAATAGACAAAGTAAAGCTCCAACAAGGAGGGTTAGTTGAAATAAGGCACCACCTTCTAAAGCTAATCCTGCATTTATATATGTTCTTTTAAATCCTTTGTCAATTTCCATCTTGTCCACCAATCATTCACTTGTCCATTTGGTCATTCTTTAACATACAAACCACTGGGACCCTTTGCCCCAGACTTTCACCTACCACAGCCTGTTCCCTCGGGGCTGATGGTAGACATCAAAAACTATGGAATGTATGTAGAAACTTCCCTGCTGGTCACATCATTCATATTAACTTACCTCAATTATGCAGAAAAACAGAAACTTAAAAAATAAAAAAAGAGTTGCAGCATATATTTGTGCTATGCTATAATGCCCAGGTTATACAAAGGCTGAGGATTTTTAAACTGGAGTCACTTTGGGCATTTCTAGCTCTATATTCAGTAGGGCATGATAGCTTAACCCTTCAATTATAATAGCTGGGACTTCAACACTCCACTGACAGAACTGAACAGATAAAATAAACAAAGAAACTTGGGAACATGGGACCTAAGTGAGACTCTAGAGAAAATGGGCACAACAGATATTTCTAGAACCACTGAATATACATACATCTCCAAAGTACTGAATATACCTTCTTCACATAAGCACACAGAACATTATACAAGATTAATCACACCTTAGACCACAAAATATGTCTCAAGAAATTCCCCCAAAAGGAAAGTACAACATGTACCTTCTCAGACTACAGTGGAATAATATTAGAAATCAACTCCCACAGCAACACTCAATTCTACACAAAGTCATGGAATTTAAACAACCTACTGGTGAGCAATTATTGGGTAAAGGAGGAAATTAACATCAAAATCATAAGATTCTTCAAACTTAATAACGAAGGAACACAAGTTATGAAAATCTGTAAGATTCAACCAAAGAAGTCATAAGAAGAAAATACACAGTCTTAAAAGCCTACAATCACCCAAAGATGTTAATTGTTATGAAGTAAGCCCTGTTTTGTTTGTTTTGTGACCTTATTTCCTAATGAAATAATGGCACAAAAAATAGCACTGTATCTTTAGTTAGTTAATCACCTTATTTTTTATGTTCTAATTTGTCATCAACCCCTTCACTCATGCCTCGGTAGATAAGCCCATCTACTGTCTCCCAGTAATTCAGGAGTCAGGATGACATTGAACAAATGTATTATCTGTACCTTTTATATCACTTTTATTCTCTCTACTAGATTAATTCCTTCAGTAACAAAGAGGATGTAGCATTCACCATCTTTAACAAGTCTATGTCTCATCATATTTGCTGTACAGCTATCACTGTATTTATTAGTTCTCTCATATAATAGAAATCCTAGGAAGGATTGCTTAAATATGTCTCTAATTTCTTTCTTATTATTGTAGCTAAAATCCTGTACGTTCAATATTTGTTCTTACCTTCCTTTCCACCTTATTTGTTCCTATCAAAAGCACTAGTCATTTCCTTTTGAGAAAATATTCACTTCTTAGTTCTTATCTTCTTGGACTTATTAGGTGGATTTGGTAAAGTTGATGAGGTCCTCCTCTTTCAAACATTAGTTTTACTTAGCTTCTCTTTCCACTTCTTTAGTTGCCTTTGTGCTGACTTTCTGCTTTCTTAATGTAAACTGATGCAGAGCTTTATTTAATGCAGGACATTATTCCATTTGGAATTTTCTTTTTTTATTTTGCTTGTGTGAAGATAATCTCGAGGAAGATTATATTTTCAATATTCCCTAAATGGAAACACTTCAAATATTTGTAATTGTTTGACTTTACCATTAAACTCCAGATTCATAGGAGGTTTGACAATTAGGTTTGTGAACTTGCCACTGTGTGCTTACATTGGTAGCACTGTACAAATGTGGTAAGGTTTCATAACGTTGGCAAATAAGTCTCTCAGTTGTCTTTATGTTGAGTGTGACAGAGTCTTGCTGAGTGGCATTCATTATTGTTGTGTGGTTTAGTGTGCCATTGTGAGTATGTTGGGGCTTGAATTCAAGCAAGGGACAAACATTAAATGCTTGAGTGGAAATCATGTTAGTCCAAGTTTATGAAGATAATGCCATGAAGAAAATGACAGTTAAAAAAAAAACAAACAAAGAAAATGGCAGTGTACAAATGGCTTAAACACTTTTCTGATGAGAACTTGTCACTTTATAAAGAGAGTAGGTTGGCCAGTAACAATCAGAATTGATGATAATCAGAACTGATGACAAATTGCAAAAATTTGTCAAAATGGGCATTTGGAATCATCAGCTAGCTGACTGTAGAAGCATAGGAGACCAAGTAAACGTTGATACAGAAACAGTTAGGAAAATCTTCACTGGAAATCTTGGCTAAAGACTCATGACCCATGTATCATGTCCGTGTGGCAACTCACATGGCACTTCTCTGAGGGAATTTTTAGCCACTAAACAAGTAACTCCATTGTAACACTGTCCCTATTCACCTGGTCTGGCCCCAATGTCTTTTTTCTTTACCCAAAGATAAGGAAATATTCAAAATAAAACATTTTGATGATATTCATGACATTAAGGATAATACAATTCTTTGATGGCCTATACAGAAAAACAGTTCCAAAATTGCTTTGAAGAGTGGATTACGATTGGCGTTCATGCTTAACTTCCCATGTGGAGTACTTCCGAGGTGACAGTAGCAATATTCAGTAATGAATTGTGTGGCATTTTTTTTCTAGGATTAGTTCATAAACCTAATTGTCAGACGTCATATCCAAAATCTTATTTGATGTATTTCCCCTTATATCTAATAGACATCTCACATAAAACATACTGAAGAATTCTTACTTCTTCATTCAGCTTCTCCATTTGTGAAGAGTAATATTATTTAGATTTCTCAGGACTGAAACAGAATTATTCTCTGCTTTTCTCTTGCTCTTCTTTTAAGCTCCTTTTATACTACATTCCATGTCAGTAAATCTTATTACATCTTCTTTCAGAATATGTGCAGTGCCCAATACTTTCTGATTACCTTTGCTGATAGTGTCTTGATCCAAGTGATCATTATATTTCACCTAGATTATAACATTTTCTTCTTCTTTTCCTCATCTCTCCTCTCCTTCCCCCACCCCCTTTTTTCACTTTTCTCTTTTCTTTTTACCTTCTTTACTTTCTTTGTTTCTTTTTTGGACAGGTTTTTTTCTGTTGCTAAGATTACAGTGCACTGGCATCATCATCATAGCTCATTGCAATGTCCAGCTCCTGGGCATGAGCAGTTCTCCTGCTTCAGCCTTCTGAGTAGCAGAGAATATAGAGGCATAACACCACACCCAGACAATTATTCTGTAGGTACAGGACCTTGCTCTTGCTCAGGCTGGTCTTACACTTCTGGCCTCAAGGGCTCTTCCTGCCTCAACCTTTCAAAGTGCTAGAATTATAGGCATGAGCCATTGTGTGGTAGCATTTTCTGAAATGCTCTCTGTTTTCATACTTATCTAGCTAATGGAAATTCACCAATCAGTAGTGAAAATATTCAGTGACAATTCAATCAAATCCAAAGAATCCTCTGTTTGAAACTGTCTCATGACTTATTCTTCTCCTATACTGCACTACAATGTCTTAGAAGATAAACTTTCTATGTCTCAGAATATACTCCCATCGCTCAGTTTTATGACCAGATCTCTTACTATTTCTTCCCTTTTGATTCAATCCCAGTCATTCTGGTTGGGTTAATTCTCACTTATGGCTATCATGTGCTTACTACAGGAACTCTACACTTTCAAGGAACAATTTTTTCAGCTCTTTGCTCAAACGTCAACACATAAATAAGACTACTTTTGAACATGCTGACAACTCTGCCCTCCACTTTCTTTAGCCTTTCCTATCCTGCCTTCCTTGTATAGATTTTCTTCATAATACTTATCAAAATATCTCATACAAATATATACTACATTATACTGTCCTTTGGATTACATCAGCCAAACTCATTCAAAGAAAAAATCCTCTTCCCAGAATACTATTTGTAGGCTCTTTTGAGAAGACCTTATTCTATCTAAATTACTTTATTACTATCTGCTTATGAATTTTCCTTTGATACCTATTTTTAGCTATAATTATTTACCTATCATATCTTTCCTTACCCTCTACGTTCACAGGTAGGGTATATATCCAGTGTCCCATCACTTCTGACTAGTTCAGTTTTACATATCCATTTTTTCTAATATCATTGCATTTTCCTTAGAGAATATGGTTACTTTATTATTTCTTTTATACCATTCAGTTAAGTAATTCTCTTAGATTTTCTCAAATTTGAAAAATTGCACGATATCTTTTTTAATGATTTCTATTGCTAAAAAATAAAACAATGATACTAATAATTTCTATTGCTGTTTTAGTATTTTTACCTAGACCATATGAAGAATATTACACTTGAAAGCATAATTATTTTTATATAACCTCTATCGATTATATCTTGTTTCTAAGCTTTTTAAAGCAGACATTAAAAATAAACACACATGTGTACACACACTAACACATCCACTGAGACATACATGTGGTAATTTTTGTAAAAGTTCCTTTTAACCTTCTCATTATACAGTATTTCCAAACTTTTTTCTACTACAGAATGTAGTAATTGTCACATAGCAATTTAATTAGTTTCTACAAAGCTGTCCACCATTATTTACGGATTTGTTTAAGGAAAATCTACTTCAAATTGTAATTGACTCCTTGATAATTGGTACAACAAAACAAATACAGAGACATACCAGATACTATTATAAAATGTTTTACGTAGAATTAAAAACACAGCCAAACTTGATGGTTTAAATACAGATACAATTAACAATTTGTTATATTCAGTCAACAGCAATTTAATGTGTGGTTAACCACATAATATTGGTCACTGAAATAAAGATATATAAAGTGAAAGATTTGTGTAGTTTTCATGGGTACATAAATTATGAAATAGAAATACATTAAATGTTAGAAATTTTTCATTACATTTTACAATGTGCTTAAAATTGTCACTTATTATAGCAATTTTTCCACTCTTTATTGAGTCAAAACAGTGGCTCCATATGGAAAAAAAAAACAACTTTTAATTTAACTCAGGTGAATACTAGTCTTTATATATCATTAATTAATTCCTTAATACGACATTGCCTTTCAATGACAAAGTACAGGCCTCTTTTCAAATAGAGAACACATGTCCATGGAATGTCCAGACCACGGTGCTGGTGCCACAGCCAATAATTTCAATAACATTTATCAAAGTGTTTGTCTGCAAAAAAGCCATGTGTACTTTCTCCTCTCCAATTGTTGTAAATGGAAGGAGACTAGAAAATTAAAAGTAAAATTTCAAGGATGAAGGGGTAGAACAAAATATTAATCAGTTTCCAGCTGGTTTAGTGTAGCCACTACGTCTTACTTTGAAGTAAGCAAAGAGCCTATCCTTAAGGAAAAAAGAATGAACATAAAGGAACATTTTAAAAGTCTCTCATCTTCCACTGAATATTTGTTTCTTCAATTACTCATTCTTCTAGTATTAGAATTTAAAGACTTTCAACTAGGGCTTTGAAACTGATATGCTCTTGATGTTGTTAGGCTCAAGTGGAGGAGTTTACATCTTTACTGAATTATTTTTTGATTATGATAATTCTTGTAAACTGCTCTGATTCTTCTATAACCATATGTTTCCAAAATATATTTTATTCCTTTACCTAAAACATTTTTCCTGGCAAAAATTATATATATAAGTGAAATATTAGCCTTTTATATCAAAACTATAATTCCAATGCCAATGTCACAATGTTATCTAATATTTTATATGTATAGATTATTTATTCAATAAATATAACATTCATATTGAATATTGAAATTGACTATCTCACATCCCAATTTACAATGAAGTAACTTCTGTTGCTGCTACAAAATGATGTACTTAAAAAGTTTTCTGCCTTTTTAGGTGTCATTTATTGGAAAAATAATTTTACAGATCTTTTTATAGCTGCTTCTAATTTTTATTTTTAATGAATTTTATGCAACCTTTGCTATAAAATCATGACAAAAATACACAGAACCAAAGATAGATACTGACTAATTAATCTCTCTCCTATTAATGTTTAATACTACCTCTACATATAAGCTTGCATTTTGACAATTAAAATCACACACAGACACTTCATCCTATAATTGGAGGTAAAGTAATCTAATTACAGTATCAGATTTAAGTAGATGAGGTTGCTAGCAATTAGACTTTGAAAGTTCAGTTATAAGTATATGAAATATTCATTCCAATTTTCATCACATATTGGCAAAGTCCTCTCTTTCGAATGATGCTACTATTTGGAAGAGAAGAAATTGCAGGCTGGGAACTGCCATATAACAGGAGAAGTGCTTTGTCTTGTAATAACACTGAATCCTGAAGAGTTGGACAAGATGAGCACTAAAATTAAATCAATTATCAACTTAACTAACACTTTGGGTATTTATTAATCCCATTTTTAGTAAAAAAAAATTAAAAAAAGAATTTTTGAATTTCTAAAATTACAAAAATTTTCAACATTTGTTAGTTTTTTTAATATACAATAAAAACCTAATTCTTTAGATTAGACCAGATTTCCTCTTGTAAATATTGTTTACACACCTGATAAAAGCTTACACGTATATTTCTACTTTTTAAAATTCCCTCTTCTTTCTTCTTTGTTTATTAAGATCTACTCTTAAGTGTCAGTCTTATAGTAAAAATATGAGTAAAATTACTGTAAGTCTCCATTTGATTCCTACTTGTCTCCTCAGACATACTTCATGATATGACTAAGCCTTCAGTAATTTAGGTGGTGCGTAGAAATATTAATAACTTCCTATATAAAAAAATGAAATATCCCTTAACAAATCAGGGTTGGAAAAAAATATTTGGCATGTTAAAATCAATGCTATTCCTTAAAAATCTTAGAACTAGTAAATTTTAACTATTATTTCTAAAGTAAGATATAATAAAACTCCATTCCTTTCCAAAATACCATTATTTCCAATACCTACAAGAACTTATTTTGTACAATAATTGTGCTTGTTTACAATTGTATTATTTTTATTAAAAAATAAAAGAAATAGGAAAAGACAAATCCTTTTTGCTTCAATGAAGTGAAGAAGTACCTAGTTTTTCAAATTACTGCTCATCCTTGTCTCCCCATAGTTAGTAATGAAAGAAATAATGTCCCTTCCCTGCTTTAAGAATCCTTAAGTAGTCTTCATGAAATTTAGCAATACAAGCACTCCTGAGTTTTGAATAGTTAGATATTTGGAGCAAAAAAAGAAAAATATCTTAAGCAGAAGACTCCAGGTAATGCACTGTTTAATATTGTTTAATATTGATAGGAAAAAAAGGACTTCAAAATAACTTCTGGAATGGCTTCTTCATAAAAATACTTTTATCCTGATGCAGGACAAAGCAGCTCTACAACTGCTGCCTTGGCCCTGGCAGCACTGATGCTGTGGCGGATGGAGAAACCAGCTTGCAAAAGGGCCGGACCTGTGTGGAAGACACTGGCGCCTTGCTGTCTGCTCCACGTGCAAATCTGACTGGTTAATATCATGTCAGTCTCAAGGGCCCAGGTCTTCATTGGACAGCTGGCTGTAACTAATGAAGACCCGCCCCTAAGAAGTTCCGGCAAAACAA
>CAUYRH010048972.1:0-11364 GCA_963574655.1 Perodicticus potto | reverse complement strand
CGTGGGGCTGGGGCCTCGTGGTCCCGGGTGGATTCCCTGGCCAGGTGGAGGGAGGTTCGCTGCGGCCTCCCCAGAGTCTTTTTGCCTGTGGGGCGCTTGTACCTGCAGGCGGGGTGGGGGGCCCCTGCTGAAGAACCTCCTTCCTCATTCTCAGCGGGGGTTAGGCTTCCGTTTTGTCAGGTAAGGGGGGAAAGGTGTACTGTAAGTTCAGAATGCTGGGGAAAACTTTTGTTTTTCTGCCTAGCAAGAGAGTGTTAAGAGTCACAGAGGTGTCGCTTTGAGTAAGCACACCCCACTTCCCACGCACTCTTTCATGGGGTAAGATAAGAGGTCCACAGTTCACCACTTGTCTGTAGAAAACCCACAGGAGCAAAGGAAGAGAAAAAAAGAAAGGAAACAGAAAAACAAGAAAACTACAGCTGTCTTGGGGGAGGGGACGGACACTTTTCCTTTCAGATGAATTTTGTACCTGAAGCTTGCTTTCTTGGAGTTGCAGCTTGCCTCAGCAGAGGTGACCTGCTGTTATCACTTCTCTCTTTCGGCTGGGCTCCCAGTCTTTAGCTTAATTGGGCAGTTTCTGGAGGTTATCTTTCCTTTTGGACAGGAGCCTGTTTTGGAAGCTTCTTCTAGTTGGCCATCTTGCTCTGCCCCTTGTCTTACAAATCCAGGATCATCCTACCTCCGTTGACTAGTTTCATTATGCAGAATGCTCATTCCAAAGATGGCCTGGCCCCCAACCCAGCCGACTGTTCTTCAAAGCTGGCGAAAATCTGCATATTTAGAATGTCTCTGAATGAAGGATGGATGTGTCTCCTTTCGGGGGTCACTTGAGCTGAGAGAGGATACCCGAGAAGGGTGAGGTCTGGGAGAACAGGTCTTCTCAAGGAGAGCACAAGGGTAACTTGCAGCTACAGGAAAGCTTTTAGATAGTCCTCCTTTACTGGTCATATCACTCTTTCATCACTTCCTTTTCTCATATTATATTTATTCTGGAGGAAGGAAAATGACAGAAAGCTTCTGTCAGGAGCTCAGATCCTGGAGTTGAAATTAAGTTTTACAGAATGACCAAGTTTTACCTTGTGTGCAGGTGGTGTTCTGTTTAGACTGTGGTGGTTCTGAAACTGTGAGGCCTCCAGGGTGTTATGATATCAGCACTAAGGAGGTGAAGGTGGCACAGTATTGTTAAGGACTCAGATTTTGGAGTCAGTCTGCTTGGGATTAGAATTTTGGTAGTTCTACTTTTTACCTTCATGACTGTGGGAAAATTTCCTGATCACTGTGAGCCCTATTTATTTATGTGTAATAGGGAATAATGGTAGTACTCAGCATTATGTGTAGTTAAAATTAGAAGTTTTTTTTTAGCATAGTATCTAGAATACAATGAATACTTAGTGATGATGATGTCAGATACTTCTGTGATTAAATGTTTTGGGAAGGTTTTATCAACATTTTTTTTTGGTATTGATTGAGGTACCATATTTTCAATAATTAATTTATTAATCTTGATTTTTTTTTCCTTAGAGAAAATTACGTGGAAAAGTAAGAAAATTATTTTCTGAGCCAATACAAAATTATTTTAAATCACCTTTTAGTAATGGGAATATCTGTACAGTTTTAGAGTTTTTACATAGCACATTTATGTATCAGCTTATTTTCATAGCAGCTGTGTGAAGAGAGCTGAGTAGATGTTATTATTCTGACCTTTATAGCTTAGGAAAGGCTTAAACTGGCCAGGTAAGTTTTTCAAGATCATATGACTAGTACTAGAATCCAGGTCCTCTGACGCCTAGTCCAGGGTTATTTATCCTGGGTTCTTTAGTAGAAGACTTTATTTCTTACCATATAATTAGTAGAAATTCTTGCTTGAGCCCCTTTTGATATGATTTTATTCTTCCTGTTGATTTTTCCCTATGTTTATTTTTTGGCTAGAATATTTGAATGGTAAGGACTTTCAAAGGTGGTTTACATCAAGTACCTTATTTTACGGATGAAGAAGAAAAGGTCCAAAGAAGTTAATGACATGCTTCAGATCTTACAACTCTTTAGCAGTAGCAGGAAGACTGAAATCTAGGTCTCCTGCCAGTGAATTTGGTATAATTATTTAATATATCTTTACGTCAGCATAGAGGACTTGGGACCCTGCCATATTCATGTTTTTACTTCTTACTGTGTTTATTAACAAGTTTTCTTATTCATAGTAAATATTCATTAAATGTTTGTTAATTGAATTTCAGCATAGTACTGCAAATTGGTATTTTTGTTTGCTTTACATATATATATTTTATATTTTTGGTGATTTTTAAAATTAAAACTACTTCTTTATTACCATCTAACTATAAAATTAATAGGACTATTAAAATAGAACATGTTAACAACTAAAGGTGACTTACATAAGTATTTCTAAAGATGTAAATTTAACTTGTGACTGAATTGGCTGAAATTTTTACTTTAGTAAGATTTCCTTCATAAATGTTAATATAGAGGAATAAAGCAGTCTCTTTTTTCCTCTTTTTTTTTCTCTTAGCCATGTTAATATCTTGGTGATTGTTAGGAACTTTTTGCTGTGCCCATCAGCATTTTATCAGTATCACAGATAATTCTATGAAATAAACAGTTTAGTTAAATGGCTGATACATTAATGTAGGAGGCATTTATTACTATGGGTTTCTGTTACATATCACTGTGTAGATTGAAGATTTAGACTAAGTTCCTTGGGTGGTTGTACTATTAATTTTGAACTGATAGACTATGTAAATAAGAAAAAAAGGACAAGAGTAAATAAAATAAGGTTTTGAATGAAAGAGAAATCATTCGGTTAACTAGAGATCTTGGTATTGAAGTGTAAAATATTTAGACCTGTAAAGCAAGGCCACTTTATATTGGAAAAGATTGCTTGGTAAAGATAAACTTTGGAGATTTGAATGTGGGAATAGAATTAATTTGTGCAGAATTAGTTTGAGGATTGAAAAATCTGTACTGTAAGTAAATTTTTTGTTGAAATCTAACGTCCATAGAAGAGTCCACGAGCTGTGTGTGTCCAGCAGACTGACCGTCTTCACATAGTGGAAGCAGCTGTGTAATCAGCACATGGTTTGAGAAGCAACGTTGATAGAAATCCCCTTTGTGGCTCTTCCTGTCAGTGTCCAGTCGTGAAAAGGTCACTGCTATCCTGGTTTCTGTCATAATTCCAAAAATCAGTACTGTTCTCCTTGGTTTCTGCCTCCTGTCCACATTTCAAGATTCACCCGTGTTGGTGTAGTTGCATTTTCTTCATTCTTCTTGCTGTATGGCAGTGTATTTTATTAATAGGAATCTATCACAATCTGTGTATCTCTTTTAAGGATTGTGAATATTTCCTACGTTGTTTCCAGACCAGGATAATTACAGATTGTTCTCCTGTGGATGTTGTTGTACATGTCTTTTGGGGTCTAAAGATGTGCATTTTGGTTACTGAGCTGGGGTGATTTTACAACAGCTTTGTTTTGGGGCGAGGAACATCAGACAGAATTTCGATTTAAGTAATCCATTTGATTTCCTCTTTACCCATATTAAAAGTATGGTGTGTTCAGAAGGAAATAAAACCAGCTTAATAAAGTTTGTTGAAGGCATTCAAATGTTCCTAGTGAGTAATCATGACTGAAGTAGAATCATTTGTTTAAACATCTATTTTAGCATTATCTTCTATAACTTACTTTTTTGTTTTTTATGCTGCATCTGAGATAGCTTTTTCCTTTCCTGTGTATGTGCCTTTATTCCTTACTTATTTCTGGGTATGTCCTCCCTACTCTTACCTTGTGTTATAGAAATCCAACTTTTTCTTCTCAATCCTTTTCTTGAGTCTGGTTTATGGAATTTTCCCTGACCTCACAGCTAGAAAGAATCTTTCACTTCTCTCATTTTCTATAACCCTTTCTTTTGTATAGTTGCCATGTATTATCTTTTTTGTAATTATATTCTTTTATCTCATTTTCTTAGATTGAAGAAAATTTATGTTTTCCTTCTTCATAGTGGTAAAACTCTAGCTTGCCTATAATAGGCACTCAAATATATGTCAAATTTTAAATGCACTTCTGATTTTTATATATTAAGAGAAAAATATTTAATTTTATGCATTAGTCATCAGCACAGAAGCAATATTTGATAAGAACCACAATAAAAGTGTAACTAATATTTATATTGGAATTTAGTTTCAGTGGTAGAAGATGGTGGATTGAGCTGGCTAAGGAAGTCTTACCAAAGAATGAAGGAACAAGCTGAGAAACAAAATAGAAATTTTGAGGATGTTGTAGCTGAAAGATATGGGGTGAGTATCTGCATTAAGGAGATACATCTTTTCAGAGTTATGTGGAAAATTAAGTGCCTTTAATTTTGTATCATGTGGCTCGGCGCCTGTGGCTCAACGGGCTAAGGCGCCAGCCACGTACACCTGAGCCGGGGGGTTCGAATCCAGCCCGGGCCCACCAAACAACAATGACGACCACAACCAAAAAATGGCTGGCTGTTGTGGCAGGTGCCTGTAGTCCGAGCTACTTGGGAGGCGGAGGCAGGAGACTCCCTTGAGCCAGGAATTGGAGGTTGCTATGAGCTGTGATGCCACAGCACTCTTTCCAGGGTAACAGCTTGAGGTTCTGTCTCACAAAAAAAAAAAAAACAAAAATTTGTGTCATGCAACTCTTCTGAATTGAATTGATAATAAATTTCATATCCTTATGTTGCTGAAGTAATTTTCTTTTTATTATTATGTTAATTTATGTATCATGTCTTTATTGACATAATGAATATAAAATTTATGTATATAAAGCTTAAGTATGTGTGTTTAATGTAAAAATAACATTTTCTCATTGTGAGAAAATTTAAATAATACAGAAAAACCTACATATTACACCTCTAGAAATAATCACTGTTGAAATTTTGGTATATTCTAGACTTTGGTATACTTTTAGAGTTTTGGTATTCTCATGTTTTAAAAAGAGAGTGTGTGTGTATACGTATGCGTGTACACTCTTAGAACAGAGAGCGTCCGTGTGTATACACTCTTATACAGTGAAACCAGAGAGAGCGTGTGTGTATTTGTGTGTATACACTCTTACAACAGCAGAGGGAGTGTGTGTGTGTGTACACTCTGTGAAACGGTGGAACCAGAGTCAGCGTACGTGTGTGCATATACATTCTTTTTTTTTTTTTTTTTTTTTTTTGCTGTTGGGGATTCATTGAGGGTACAAAAAACCATGTTACTCTGGTTGCATTTGTTGGGTAAAGTCCCTCTTACAGTCATGTTTTGCCCCCAAAAGGTGTGACACACACCCAGACCCCATCCCCCTCGCTCCTTCCCTCTCTCTGCTCTCCCCTTCCCTCACCCCCACCATGTCAATAATTGTCATTAATTGTCCTCATATCAAAGTGGAGCGAAGCAACAGCGTGTGGTGTGTTAGTGCGTGTTCTTCCATTCACCATGTGTGGACACTCTTTTTATTCCAGCAGTTATTGATGGTCCCTTTTTTGTTTCTCTTTCTTCAATTTCCAGAGGAAAGTAGGCTTAGAAAGTAGTAAGATTTCAAAACTATAAGCATGTGAAAAACAAAAAAAAGGAAGTAAAAAAATCATTTGTCATCCCAAGAGAATCATTGTTAACATTTGTTTTGGAATATAGTTTTCCAGACAAATTTTTTCAGGCTCATAGAATATACCCTGTTTCTTTTACTTACTAATATAAACATAGTTGGAGGCTAGTAAATACATACATTTTAATGTGCTCTTAGTATTGTATATTTATGTGGTTTTCCATTACTTACTTGTCAGTGAATGGACATTTATATGCTTTCCCTTTTCTCTGTTAAATTGCAGTGTGCTATCTTCATCCAGTGCATTTTACATATTTATCTGGTTATTAAGATGAATTACTAAAAATTAAATTGCTTTTATTAATTTTGTTAGGAGGGGATTTAAAAGATGTTTTATTAACTAATTTGAGTCTGCTTACAATGAGAAGAAAAATATGTAATGTGTAAAGCAATGAATGAAAAAAAAATCTTAAGCCATTAGTGAATACAAATACACCACAAAATTGCTTTTAAACAGACATTTCTTTCTTTTTTTATTTTTATTTTTTTTAGACAGAGTCTTACTCTGTTGCCCGAGCTAAAGGGCCTTGGCCTCACCCTAGCTGACAGCAGCCTCAAACTCCTGGGCTCAAGTAATCCTCCTGCCTCAGCCTCCCAGGTAGCTGGGTCTATAGACACCTGCCATAAGGATTGGCTAGTTTTTCTGTTTTTAGTAGAGATAGGGGTCTGATTTTATCAGGCTGGTCTCGAACTGTTGAACTCAAGGGATACTCCTACCTGGGCCTCCCAGATTGCTAGTATTATAGGCTAAGCCACCATGCCTGGCCTAAATAGACATTTAAAGTGAAATATGTGTTGCCAAATTTCACTACAGAATGATTGAACAAATCATTCATACTAAAAAGTATATTTTATCACATAACTTTCAACAGCAAGATTATCATTGTTTATAGTCCATGCTGTTGAGATTGGTAAACTTTTTTTTTTTTGCTTTTATTTTTATACATTTGTTTGCTAGTGAATTGGAATTTTTTTGCACTTATTTTGGCCATTTGTTTTTGTTTGTTCATTTGTTTGTTTGTCTGTTTATTTTAGTGAATTGAACCTTGATGTTATTTTTCCATTTTTCTTTTGGGATTTGCTTAAGGCTTTTTAACAAATCTGTTTCAATTTTTTCCCCTTAGCTTTGTGTTTTGTTTTTTTTTAGTTTGTTGATAATTTGCTATAGGCAAGTTTTTATTTTTTTTATTTCTTTCAGAGCCAGAGTCTCATTTTATTGCCCTTGTTAGAGTGCTGTGGCATCACAGCTCACAGCAACCTCCAGCTCTTGGGCTTAGGCAGTTCTCTTGCCTCAGCCTCCTGAGTAGCTGGAGTATAGGCACCCGCCACAATGCCTGGCTATTTTTTGTTGTTGCAGTTTGGCTGGGCTGGGTTCTAACCTGCCACCCTTGGTATATGGGGCCAGCGCTCTACTCTCTGAGCCACATGTGCCACCCTGGCAAGTTTTAAATATTTTACTTTGGAAAATCCCTCAGATGGTTCTTTCATGGCTCTTGGTTTGATTCATTGACAGGCTTAGCTCATCCTCAAGGTCATAAAAATCAGTATCTTTATTTCCTTTGAGTACTTGTTTGGTTTTAATTTTTATGCTTATCTTTAGTTTTTCTGGAGTTTTTTTAGTTTTGTATATGGTATGAAATAAGTGTCTAACTTTCCTTACAGTTTTATATGGCTATTTACAACATATTGAGTGAATTGTTCTTTTCCAATGGATTTGAAATGGCACATTTATTATACATTGAATTTTCTTATAAGCATGAGTCTAGTTTTTTACTTTCATTGGTTTTTCTGTTTTTGTCTTGGAATTAGTCTCATCAGTAATAATTATTGTAGCTTTTAGTAATTTCTACAGATAGCAAATAATTATCAATACCTACCATGTGGCAGGGTAAGTCTTACTAGTCACTAAAAAATTAAGTTTCCCTATGTGGCTTCTTTTTCCTTTTTAAATATAGAATTTTTTTTTTTTTTTTTTTTGAGACAGAGCCTCAAGCTGTCACCCTGGATAGAGTGTGGTGACATCACAGCTCACAGCAACCTCCAATTCCTGGACTCAAGCGAGTCTCCTGCCTCCGCCTCCCATGTAGCTGGGACTACAGGCGCCCACCTTAACACCCGGCCATTTTTTGGTTGCAGCTGTCATTGTTGTTTGGCGGGCCTGGGCTGGATTCGAACCCGCCAGCTCAGGTGTATGTGGCTGGCGCCTTAGCCACTTGAGCCACAGGTGCGGAGCCTAAATATAGAATTATTTTGTAAAGTTAAAGCTCAACAAAAATAAACATTTTTTCCTATAAACGCATTTTAAATTTATAACTTTTTGTAATTTTGATTTAAATTTAATTAAATGTATAGACAAATCAAGGGTTAATTAATATGTTGTTTTAATGTTAAGTTAGTGAATCTTATGTTGACTTAATACTGAGTCATCTCATCCTAAGACATTGGGTATTTCTCTATTTGAGTTTTCATTTATGCTATTTAGTAATTTTCTCTGTGTAGCTATCATACATGTGTCATTGAGATTATTTTTATGTGTTTCAATTATAAATCCTATTTTACAAAAGTATTTTGTGACTCGCTGTTAGTCTGTCAATTTTTTAGACTCTTACTAATTATACATATTTTTAATTTTTTTTTTTTTTTTTTTGAGATGGGGGTCTTGTTCTTGCTCAGGCTGGTCTCAAACTCCTGAGCTCAGGCAATCCGCCCACCTCAGCCTCCCTGAGTGCTGGGATTACACGTGTAAGCCATCATGCTGGCCTTATGTATATTTTTAAAATTTGAGTTATCTGAGAGGGTAGTTATATGTAAATTATGATTATTTTGCTTTTTTCCCCTTGATGTTGAAATATTTACATTTTCTTTTCTTCTTGAAATAGTTAGCATTTTAGAACTTTAATAAGGGGATTGGAGGCTCTTATAGTACTGAATTTAAATGATGACTTCCTGCATTTGAGATGAAGATTGTCATGTTTAAATAGAGTATGCTCACATCAAAGTTTAATAAGAGGTGCTTTTTTGCCTATTTTTTATTTTATAAGTTTTGATTTTTATATTGTATATATTAAGATATATAATGTGATATTTTGATACATACGTGCTATATATGTAGTGACATGATTACTACACAACCAAATGACGTATCATTTATCTTACATGGTTATCTTTTTCTTGTGGTAAAAGTATCTAAAGTATATTCTCTTAGCAAATTTTCGTCCATAATATCTTATTACGTGCTGTCCTCTTGCTGCGCCACTGACACTCTATATTCTTTGTTCTCCTTCTCCCCATTTCTCCTGTGCCTGTAACCACTTTTCTGTTCTCTGTTCTTAGGAATCAGGTTTTCAAGGAAAAGTCCTTGACACTGTTTAACTTTGCAACCTCACGAACAGTGGTGTACAGCATATTTTTTTGTCAGAGATCTTTGTCCTAATTCATACATGGTTTGGTTTAGTCATCGTTTAAGTAATTTTTTTCCTACAGAATTAGTAAGTGATATGTCTTCTGATTGCTTGCATTTTTGAACATAATTTTCTTTTGCCCATTCTAGGGAGATAATTTGTGAATTGAATTCTTTGTTTTTTGTTTTTTGTTTTTTTTGAGACAGAGTCGCCCTCGGTAGAGTGCTGTGGCATCACAGCTCACAGCAACCTCAAACTCTTGGGCTTAAGCGATTCTCTTGCCTCAGGCTCTCAAGTAGCTGGCCTACAGGTGCCTGCCACAAATGTCTGGCTATTTTTTGATTATAGTTGTTATCATTGTTTGGCAGGCCCGGGCTGGGTTCGAACCCCCCAGCTCTGGTGTATGTGGCTGGCGCTCTAGCCACTGAGCTACAGGAACTGAACCTGAATTCTTTGTTTTTTATCTAAGAAACAAGTCTTGCTATGTTGCTCAGGCTGGAAGATAAGTAATCCTCTCGCTTCAGTCTCCCAAGTAGCTTGGACTAAAGCCGTGTACCACCAGGCTGGCTTGAATTCTTTGTATAGAATTGTAGCCTAATAATTTTTTTCAAAATGTGGTCTTTATTCCATTGTTCATTTAGTAATATAGATGAAAAGCTGACAGCAATCTTTAATTTGTGGGTGATGTGTTATTTACCTGCCTTACTGGTTGTATGTTATTTATCCATACACACTCACACTTGCTCCTCCTTAAGCCAGTCTTTGTGAAGGATTTTTTTTTTTCTTAAGTTTTCAGATTCAGGGCTTAGAGTTTTTTTCTTGTGCAAGTTTTTGTCACTTCCCTTGCCCCCAAGACTGTTGGATGAGCCCTCCTGATCTGGGGAAACTTTTTTTTTTACATTTTTTTTTTATTAATGCTTTTCTTTCCTCATCTTTGCTGCTTTGTGGAAGTACTAACTCGTGCATCTTAGCATCTCTAGAATCAGTTGTCCATGTGACTTTTTTCTTATACTTATTTTCTATCTTTATTCCTACAGTATAGAGAATTCCCAAGATAATTTGGTTTTCAGCACTTTCTGTTCTTCTGTTCAGTGTGTCCAGGCAATTTTTTTTGACATACAGGTTTTTATTTACAAGTCTTTTTCTTTTTTTCATGAAAGTCTGTTACATTTAGCAATACAGTAACTTCCTGAATCTCACTACCAATAGGGTTTAATTTTTTTAAAGTTTATGTCCCAGCCATTTTTTTTTTCTCCTTTCCTTTCTTTTTTTTCTTTTTGGAGATAGTCTCATGGGCTAGAGTGCAGTGATGTTGTCATAGCTCACTGCGACCTCAAACTCCTAGGCTTAAGTGATTCTTCTGGTTCAGCCTCCCAAGTAGCTGGGACTACAGGTGTATGCCACCATGCCCAGCTGATTTTTTTTTAATTTATTTTTTGTATAGACGGGATTTCGCTATATTGTCCAGACTGGCATGAACTCCTGGCCTCAAGCAGTCCTCCTGCCTTGGCCTCCCAAAGTGCTTGATTATAGATAGACATGAGCTACTATTGGCCCCTGCTATTTTCTGTTTCATAGTCCGTGTTAATGCAGAGCATTTGGCCTAAGTGGCTATCCTTTTGGGATTTTTTTTATTTAGTAATTTTTCATCATTCGCTCGTATTTGTTTCAGGGTGGGATGGTTGTATGAATCTGCCCTTACCTTGTGAAGTTTTTATTGTGGGGTATGGTACAGTGGCATTTGGGGGCCAAATCACTGAGCTTTTCTTAATATTAAATATTTTTTAAAATTTTCCTTCTTTTTAGTCAATGGAAATATTTCAGTCAAAATTAGAAGCAGCTGAAAAAACTGTATCTACAAAAGAAGATTATAGACGAGAACAGTGGAGGAAACCAGCATTTTCAGATAAAGCACAAAATAGTCAAGAGAGTAGAAAATCAGATTTAGCAAAATATAACAGTTCAAGGGATAGATATGCTACAATGGATATTATAAACAACAGCAATAAAGGGAAGTTTAGTGGTGATGAAAAAGATAAGAAATCTGAATCTTTAGAAACATGTAGAAGAGAATCCAACCCATGGCAAAATCAAGAGTTTTCTTCCCTTGGAAATCTGAGACCTAAGTTTTTAAGACCCTCTGATGATGATGAACTATCATATCACAGCAAGGGCAGAAATTTTGAACCATCTAGTTCATCTTCAGCATTGGTAGGTCTGGGTTCTTCGCATTGTGGTTTTCGAAAACCTACTGAGATGAGTGAAGAACTTTTAACATCCTGGAGTCAGTCTGATGTGACAGGAGACAAGAAACATTCAAATGAAAAGCCATCGGAAACCAG